>JAUZTA010000030.1:5971419-5987955 GCA_034780835.1 Ctenochaetus striatus | reverse complement strand
TATTGTTTAGCCAGTTGTGAATAATAAATGAAAGGCGAGACTAACTGGACTTGTCAGACATGTTATGAGGAGCCTCTAGGGGAACACTGGAATCAAGTGGTTTCACAGCTAAGAAGGTGATTATCAACAGGTGTGTCCCTTTACCCACTCCTAAATATTATCAGACCAAACCGAAAGGTCAGTCTAAAAGCCTGTGCCGGGTGGATGTTTGATAAGGCTATAAACGCTTAAAAGCATCACACCCAAGTGAACTGTACTCATTATTCTTTATGACTCTAGGTGAAATCTTGTTTATGAGTGTGTTGTTAGATATCAAATTGGCAAAAAGAATGTGGAACGTGACCATTAAGATAAAATCCTGTCAGCGCTAATTCTTCCGGGTAATAACTAAACAGACCCTTTCAAACACACTCTTCCTCCAAACAGAGAGGCAAAAATGATCACTTTTTGATTACGTAGTACACTTCCAGAGGCAATTATAGCTTTTGACATGAGTTGATAAAGAGTGGTCATTAAGTGTAATACTGGTCTGCAGTCTAATTACAGGAGCCAAAATAGAGGATGTCGCATAAATATAAGGACTTTCCTAAGCACTCTTTAAGCAAAAGCTGAGTGAAATTGAATCCCCTGGGGTTTGGTGTATATAAAAAATCTTTTGCAATGGTATGATCAATTCAAGAAAAGTATCCATGAGCAATATAAGGCAAGAAGGTACCATGCACACGGGCAAGTTGCAAAAAAAGATAAATCGACACAGGATGTGCTTTTAGGTTTGTGAGATATTAGCTCCACGAACATGAAACAGATGCTGGACCAAGGCTGAGTGGTGTCGCAGCCCCACTGGATTACTTAAAGCCCACTTTCAGCCATCCTGTAATAATCAGGCCTAAGGTCACCACTGCCTGCTATGATTGTCAGCCCACACACTCACCCAGTTTCCTGTCTTTTCTGTCTCCCTTCCACTTTCTATACTGTTCCTATACTTCCCCATTCCTTAAAGTAACTCTTTCTCCTTGTCCTGATATTTAATGTTCACTTCATGCCCTTGAGCTGACAACAGACAGCCATCGAGGCCAGGCAGGTGGTCCTCTCCCATGAGACACCGGGCTTCTCGCCCAGCCAGTGAGGCACTACCCTTCCCTGGCTACAGGCTGGTGCTCAGTCAGGCCTCTGATGTCACAGGCAACTGACAAGCTGCTAGCTCTTAGGAAAAGATAGCAGGGGGGCAATGCGGTTTTCCATGGAAAGCCCTATGTGATGAGGGATGATGACAGAGGCAGAGACAGGATATCACACAGAAAGAAAAAAGAATAGGAGAGCATGAAGAAGTAGCATGAAGGAACAAAGCCTAAAGAAAAACATGAGTGTTTGAGAGGTTATACTCAAATGTGCTTGTTGCTTTTTTGAGACATCCTTTGTGGCAATGTTGCAAGGCTAAGAATAGTGTAGCAGGAGGTTCCCTTGTGTTGAAAACTTGCCAGATAGTTGCAGTTCAACATCCAGACTGCTGCATCAAGCTGCTTAGTCATCACTGTAGCAAGGAGTACGAACCACACTAAAACGACCCCTCTGCACATGGGGCTGACAGATCTGATGAGTAATCTGTGATCAGCAGAACAGATTCACCCTCTGAGTGACCAAATAAATTGAGCTGTTCTGGTTAAACCTGCCAGGTCAGCATACCAGAGGCATTTTTTATTTGGCATGCAGAGTACACGGTAGCAGGGTGTCCTGGTCCTCAAGACATCATTCTGAAACTGTGAAGTACTAGGCTTGGATTTTCTGGCAATCATTATGAGCCACTCAACAGCTATATCTGCAGACTTTTAATCTAAATGAAGATTAAGCCCACATGTCAGTAGATTTTTCTGTGCTATCTCTTGTGGAGTTATCTGAGTTCATTATCTGACTACTATGCAAGTTAAAGTTTGACCCAGTCTTGAACAGAGGATTCCTAATCAAAGATCAGTGTGATAAAGGAAAATAAGGCAACCATTATCTATGTCGATATTCAGGCAATTCTGCACTTGCAAAACCGGTTGCAATGGGTAAACTCACTTGCAATTACTTAACCATTAGCTGGCATTTCCTGCAACGGCAGAAAGCAGACGCGGGCTTGTACGTGACATCGACATGATACTCACCTAATTTCATTAAAGAGGCGAGCAGCACCCATAATGATATTTCAAAGGGAGTTTGTATATGGTGGTAGTCGAGGTCAAGCACAGGGAAAGCCTTTTTAGTGAAGTTATGCCCTGGCTCCGCCACTGGGTGGGTGTCCGTACTCGGTGGATGGGTGATATCCGGAGAGCTGGAAGCCCCGAGAGGAATCACGGTGCCCTCCAGAAACACCAACACCATCAGCAGGAGCAGCCCCCGCTCCGGTAAACTCTTCCCGATGGCCGCCGGGATGTGTGAACCTGTCCTCGAAGGCATGTCGTTACAAACGAAGATGTTGTGTCAATTAGTTAAAAACAGTTGATAAAAGTCCACTTTAAAAAAACAAAACAAACAAGTTCAAGGAAGTTGGATGCAACTTCGCTACGTGACGTTGGTTCACCAACTTTCCAACCGTCGAACGTTTACGTTAACTGACTTCAACCGCCGGTTCGGCTAGCTTAAACCGGACCGAGAGCCCATTCAGCCGACGTTAGCTAGCTTCACTCCGGCGCTGTTGCTCGTGGCTCGCGCAGGTAAACGCTCGCGCCGACACAGGCCGTTGGAAGGAAAGCAGGAAATGTTAAGATGCTGGGAAGAGTTTTTTTTTTTTACAACAGGACAGATGATTATGGCGTAAAAAAGCAAACCTATCCTATTCTCTCTCTTTGTTTTTCCTAACGGCGTTGTTTCTCAAGTTTGTCCGTTTTCTGTGTCAGTGACTTTTAATGTCCTCGTCGGGGGAAAGATGTCAGTGTTGATGCTTTGAGGCAAGCGACACACAGCGGCATCCCCTCCACGCCTCTCCTTTCCTCCGACTGCCCGGGAAACTCGTCCGTGAAGCGATGGTGCTCGGATACTGACCTTGAAGAGAAGCCACACAGCTGCCACATTGCATTTTTGCCGTGTGCCCTACGTATCTGTCAACTTTTTGGGCAATACTGTCCGTGTGTAATGCGGTATTTCCACCGTGCTCCGCTCCGAGGAGGACAGGACCTTGGTGGTGGGGCTCAGCTCAGACGGGGGAGGATGAGGGGGGAGGACATGGGGGTGCACTCCACCCCGGCTTCAGAGGCTTGTCGCGGGTTGTCAACACCGAGTGGCGACTGCTCTCCTCCGTGGTGGTGTTTAGCTTCATACAACCTTCAAAACGCACACCCTTTCGCGGAGGTTTGGTGGATGGGAGGAGGAGGAGGAGGAGTAGATTGGTAGGGGAGGGGGATGGCCAACTATAGTGACACCTATAGGAATGGAGGTTTAAGGTGTCCTGCAGTTTAAGAAACAGCACAGCATCCCCATAACTGCTGCCTTTGAGATAAATTTGTCATTTACTGAATGGGATATACTTTATCTGTGTTTTTGAATGTTGTTTTGATCTCACAGGGATGCATTAGCCAGCTTTCATGGGTTCAAAGGTCAGGGTCTACCACTGACAGTCTAGAGATTATAGTATTTTTTCCACAAGGACACAAATGCACAACACTATAGATGCTTGTTGTCAGCTTTCTTATCTTAAATCACTATCACTTCTACATTGATCGTTGCGATTGATGCACTGAATACCACCATATGTTGGTCGAGTGGAAACAGCCACTTACATAAATGTCATATGGATCATTATGTGGCCCTTAGCTAGACTGAATGAATGTAACCATGGAAGAGTAGTTTCGCTTTTATCACAGATGACAGAAATTATGCCCGAAGACACCAGTTCACTCCGTGATCTAAATGCTTTAGTATCTGACCCAGCGTTATGTGCAGTGATATTCACAATGTCTGACTGAGGAGTAGGAGCACATATGCCAAATTCATTTAGCAGAAACTGAATGAGGCTGTAATAGAAAACTGACTGCATATGTCCTTTAAGAAAATCATATTAGGGGGTGAAGGACCAGTTCCAGCTATCTGGAGCACAGAGGCTTTATATAATGTAAGTGCAGCATATGCTATTTATTCTTATGTTCCCAGATAGTCATAGTAATCTGTTCTGTATATATTGTTTAGTTTTTGTTCCTGGTGTGGGGTTGTAGGAGTGGCCTTGAAAACTGCTCACAATGCAAATTCAATGACTCAACTGGAGTCAGCAAATGCACCTTTCAGATTTACTGTTAAGTGTTTGTTCATTTGTCGTTGTATAGCTCTGGGAGAGGCCTTTGAAAATACTCGCATTGCAGCTTTAAAATTATGACTCAACATGCTAGAGACTTTCCATGCACACCTTTCAGATGTCATCACCTATAATTCTCTTAACAGCAAAACCACTTGCTTACAGTGCTTCTTCTGTTTGTCAAGTGACATAAATAAGTTTATAATACTAGTAACATTTTTGCTCAGAACTGATCCTAAAGCAGCACAAAAGACATGTAGAAGTGAAAAACGTAGAGCTGCAGAGACTGATCATTTGAAAGAGTGCAAGACAATTAAATGAAATGATTGTTCAGTTCTTTGGATGTTTTAGAAACTAAAACATTAGTAGAAAAAAAATGTCAGAATAGTTTAATTAAAAAAAAGCTGTGTCAGGTATGGAGATCTGCTTTTGCACAGCAAGTTCCTCTTACTGATCTTTATGAATCCAAACAGTCTATGGTTGACTGGTTTTCTCTACTGCGCTGTAACATAAAATTACAGTCTGAACTACCAAGACAATTACCCAAACAATTTGTTCAGCAAGACCAGAAATAAGGACAAACATGGGCTGATTATAGTTTTAAGCTCCTATTGTCGCTTTCTTGACAAGACACTGGTTTGTGAAGAGAAGACAAAAGACATCAATTGCTCTGAGACAAAACTGCTAAAATAAATTTTAGATGATGTCTCGTCTGTCAGAATGAGCCGAGGTGAAGCATTAACAAGGTATGGTCAGTGCTGATAACAGTGTGCGGCGCAACACATACACTTAAACACTATCACAGTCAGAGCTCAGGAGACAAACTGTCTGGGCCGTTAGTCATTTCTGTCTCTATATGTCTTTATCACTCTTTATGACTCTAAGGTGTTTTATGTTTTACAGCCTCTTGTTGCTGTTGGTACTGCATCATGATCAGAGTAAACACTGCATAAAGGGAACACCCAACTCTGTACTGCACTGTTGTCACCGCTGACCTTTGTGGCAAGTGTAGACAGCCATGTTCCTCCTTTGATAAGGAACACCTTCTTCTCAGATACTGAAAGAATGCAGAACTTAGTGATTTTAAGGGTAGACAGTTTTTTCATAGATACACAAGACAACAACATACTTTGATGCTTTATATAAAACATCAGAACAGGAAGTTGAACAAATATCTTTCGTAACACAGGAGTTTAAACAAAGACTTCTCTTAAAAATAGCACTAAAAATAGAGAAAGCTATATGTTTTTCTAATGATTTGTCTCATATTTCTGATTTCACTGATAACTCAGGTGTTTTCGGTCCATCTGACCACAATTTTCAGTTTATTTTGGAAGACATTTTTACATGTAACAGAGAAAGAAACAAATGAAAAGTAGAGGAATCAATGTTGCTACAAATGGATTTCCTGTTGTAAGAAATCAAACGGTCAATGGGTTTTCACTGTGAGCGTTTCATCCACTTCCTATAGAAACTTCTTACAGAACACATGATTTCAACTGTTTCCTCGTATCTTTACAGACGGTTATGTCACTTTTAGCAGGCTACATTGTGCAAAAAAACCTTGCAAATCATTGCAAATGGCAATTGAATAAATACTTCAACATTTTACCAGACAAGGTTAGAGGTTTTGATGTGAGATGAGCTGAGCTGACTGGCCTTGTGGCTGTATTTATGGGTTAGGGTTAGGGTTGCATGTTGCAAAGTTGCAGCATGTCTTAGGGTTCACATGCACTCATATCTAAAATGATCTATAAAGCCTTTAGTTCTGCAGGATCAGCAGCATTTGTGCACATCCCTTTATAGGGCATGCTGTTATCTGATGAGGCAACCGATATTTTCCCTTTTATCTTATCTTATTGTGTATTTTTCGGCATGCATGTCCTGTCATGTGTTTTCAATTACCCTTTTATGATAATGGCTTATAAAAGTTGCTTCCTCTTTCAGTTCTTTTTGTTTCTGAGGACGGTTACTTATCATTGTTGCACAGTGACCTCACAAACAGAACATAAATAGAATATCAAGCTGAACTTTCCAAACCTATTTGTTAATTTACCCCCATGGAGAAAAAAAAAAAAGGTCACCTCTGTGAAGTCCATGTTGGAACACACACAGATGCATAACCTACATCTGGCCCCTCAGCTCCGCTGTGGTCATGTCCTGTGATGCCAAGAGGTTTACTGCACGAACTCAGATTTCTACACGATTCCAAACTTCATCAAACCCTTGGAGAAAATAATAGGAGGCATGTTGCTGTGGTCAGTGGATATGAAGGAAATTACTCAGGAGGACTGAGCTAAACACATGCCGGGCCTATCTTTTTTATGCTAAGACTACTTATGCAGCAGCAAAATAGAATCTGTGCTCTGAGGCCACATGAACCAGAAGCCCAGTTCGGTGCTGAAGTCAAGGCCGCCCTGCACCCTAAAGCTGAAGCCAAAGACTCAGATTTGATCAAAGATAAACTACATTCTACTAAAATAAAACCCCAGGCTGAGGAACTAGCAGTTGTATATTGAGAGCTTTGTATCCATCCAAAGTTGAACAAAAATGTGTTTTATTGAACCCTAGTGACCAAGCCTGCAGTCCAGAGCTTGTTTGCTTTTGCTTTTTTGGAGGCATTCTTTCATATTTCTGAAGCTAAAGAAAGTACAGTCTCGGTAATAGAAGTCCGTTTTCTCCTCTGAACTGTGCAATTACACAGTTTCAGATCGTAAAAACTCTACCAACTCACCCTGACCCCAGTGGTTTATATGTCTGCTTTGAAGTTTCTATTTTCTGCGTTTATCTGCATGAAGTTAGTTACTGTGACTTCTCCCACAAACCACGCAATGTGGAACAAAACAAGTCAATTATTGCCAGACAGCATTTGTATTTACAGAAAAAAAAAGCTGTAATTTTTATTATTTCCTCTGGATTTGAAAAGAAGGCAACTGACAGGGTTTGAAGTTTGCAGTTGTTTTGATGGTTTGTCTTTTTGTTTGTTTCATTTTTGAAAAAATAACTAATATTTAAACACCGTAGAAGGTAATCAATCACATTTAGACTGACAAACACAACACAAACAGATAATATCATGCTAAACCAGACCTTAAAGACACCTGCTACTTACAGAGTGTCGCATTAAATCAGTATATCATGCAGAAAACCTACAGTTTATCTGCAAACCGCTTCTCCCCACATCTTGCTCAGAGTCTGCCTGTATTACTGATGTGTTCCAGGCTTTACTGTATCAACAGGGCGTTTCATTAGAGGCTAACCGCAGGATCCAACGCTGTCACCTCTTGGATTTGTGACGAGGACCAAGCAGAAATCTGGGGTGAGACTTGCAGAAACCAGTGGTGACATGACGCCACATGACATAAGCTCTGTAAATGATGACAAGCCCTGACAGCATGTCTGTCAGCAAGGTCATGGGCAAAATATTTTGACGGTTTTAAACGCTCGCTGTTGGGCAGAGGTGGTTATTTGAGGATTTATTGGGCAAGCTGTCAATTCTGACTTGGAGCTGAAGCATCTGGATAATGTCCAGCTCTCTCTTTCTCTCTGACTTTCTCACTCAAAGGTTCCTTTGCTACATCCTTGTTTCCTCCAAGCCACTGCAAATATCACTGCTCTAACTAATGCCAAATCACATCATGCTTAATAAGTATACAGTATCTCCTGCAGACCACTGCTGTCCTTAGGGTATCATTTCCATCATCTTAGATTATGGCAAAGGCATATTTTCATAATTATGGCCATGTGGTCATGACATGCTAAGGGTCAGACAGAGATCCACATAATGTCTCTGGTGTAATATGGTGGCTGCTGAAAATCAACATGACCAGCATGACGTAAATGCCTTCAGGAGCTCACCGTGGCTGACAGCATGCTGCAGGGTTTTTAATTGACCCAGAGTTATAATAATGTAGAGCACGGAGAAAGGCCACATACAGCAGGAGGTCTTTCCTTCACTTGAAATGTGTGTGTGTGCAGGGTCCTCTTGTCTACTAACTGCAAGAGTAGCACCAAAAAAATACTTGAAAAAAATATTACTTGGTAAAATTATTCAAATCCAGCATTTTTAGCACATCAAAGTCTGTTTGCAGGTCTAAAAAACCCCCCCAAAAATGTGACAAATATTATCACAAGTAACTTTTATGATACTCTAGAGGGAGCTGTGTGAAATCTGATACATGTCCTAAAATGACATCAGTGGGGTCAGCAATTGAAACTGATGGTAAAACATTTTTGAAAAATCTGATGATGTAAGGTCACAAAGATCTGCAAATATCAGACTTCTCCTCGTATCTGAAGGTAAAGGCTGTTTTGGCTGCTGCTAGCATAACACACCTGAATCTCTGAGCAAACTGTGGATGATCAAGTTGCATTTGTTGTTGTTGGATTTGACAAGAAATGTGTAAGAGAATGTATAGAAATAAAAGACTATATCTGTTTCTGCTGCATGAATTTTAAACATTTTCCTGTCTATAGTGATTCCAACAATGTTATAGGGATGCAATGCTCACAAGTGAAACACTTTTTTAATCACTGGGCTACAAAATTTGGGTTGGATTATCTTGCACTTATTCTTCTCTTTAATCTATTTTCTTCAGTGTTTCTGTTCTTGGCTCAAACTGCAGGATCTGTCTCAAAGAAGAAGAAATGCATCATGAAGTTGACAGATTAGGAAAACAATTGATGAGAAAGAAGGAAGTTACAAAACAAACTAAGTTAATGTGATTTATGTGATATCCTGCTTAAATGGTCATGGGTTAACTCCCACGTCCTCTCCACTGGGGCATGAGATTAATTACTGAGATAGCAAGCTTTCCTCTTTTTCCTCCCTTCTCCTTCCTCTCTCCCTTTTCTCTTACTCTTTTTTGTTTTGTGTAAACATGCCTCTTTCTAGCTGAAATAATTATAACATATATTCATCTATTATAAACCCTGACTCACTCAAACTGTTTTTGTACCACCTTCCAAAGTCAACAAGATGTCATTGTTGATCATTGTTAAAACAATTTTTTTTAAAAAAGGTGCACATACAACTCTCTGCCTGAAGGTGGTGCCACTATGTAATAAATATACATCGACACAGCATGCAGGTCAAACTCTTCACCCTACGTAAACTAAAGAAACATGGCAGTCAAGTAAACAAACTGGAGAAGTACCTTAACAACTGTTTAGTTTATTACAGAGGACAATCATTCGGAAAGTTTACAGTAAGATTATGTTGTCAAAAGAGTTTGAACTCACTTGCATGCCTGTTAACAGAATCTGGGGACTGCCTACAGCAGGCACAGAGGGAAAAAATAGACAGTAGTATGTTTTAACCATCATCTTTTTCATGGTGGTATAACATGATGACTTCAATTCCTTGAGGACACGTTTATCTCTGAACAAAGATGGACAATATCTGAGTGGCGTAAATCAAGTACAGATGGGACCTGTGTGGCCTCACCCAAAATGAAACATCACATGGTGTTTTCCTCTCACACACGTTGTTTCAATAAAAGTCTATAAGCGCACCAGAGCCGGGCTTCGCTCTGTTCTGTCAGGCCGAGGTTTCCAAGGTGTTCTTCTCTTTGTGTTCCAGGCAGACCTTTCGCCTCTGGGGCGAACTATAACTCTTACCTCATTACCATGAAAGGTGTGCTCGCTCAGCGATTCTGCCCAGGTCACATCTGGCACCACCCAAAATAGATGAGGTGGGGAAGGGAGCCCACTTTGAACTTCAAAGCAGGCAGTTAAATTTGCTCGGAGGTATCCCACTGTATATATGCATGACATTGTATTTAAGGCCATCTATGAATACTTTAACTGCCTGAAAAATTTAGAGCGTCCCAGTGCTGTTAATATTTTAGTAGATGTGGATTATTTTAGTGAGTGAGCTTGTTTATGCCACAATTTTGCCAGATTGAGTTTTTTTTTACTTAACCTTTGCTAGGGGAACATCTGCTACAGTTATGACTTCATCCTCAAGGCCGAGGATGAGAGGCAGACAGTGAATGGCTTACCTCAGGCTGCACAAGCCAAGGCCGGTTGTGATATGAGCCTATATGTCAGTCGCTCTACTGGCTGAGAAAGACAAACTGGAACACAGTGCAAAACAAAACAAAAAAAAGAGCATCAGCAATCTCTCTCTTTTTTCCTAATACATGAGCACATAATGCTGCTCTCTTCACACTCCACAGATCCATACTCCACCCACAAACACACACACACACACACACACACACACATTACGCCACTCACAAGTTTGTCAGTGTGTAACAGGTTTCTGACTCAACCGTTGTTCTCACAATCTACGAGCGTTAACACAAATCATCCTCTCAGCTAGGTGCAGCCAGCCAGGAGGAGATGTTCCAGCATGTACCCTGACACTGCGGCTCTGTAATTCACCACCACAGTTTTCATGTATAATTTACCACCGGCAAGAAATTCCTATTTCATGTATTATTAAACAGAATAACCCATCATTTGGACTCAGAACTGTGCAATTACATCCGCACAGCCGTGACTGTCTGTATGAGTCTGTGTATAGTGAAATGGATTAAAAACACTAATAGTCAGAAAGTATAAAGTAAGAGGTCTGGATTTAGAAACATAAGAGTGTATTCTAATTGGTTAAGTGGCTTTTTTTCCCATTTGATCTGAGTACAGTGTAATTATTATGTAACTACACCTGATTTTTGTTCATTTAATTAACATCTAATGCACACAGGCTCCTCTTTTTGTTATTTTTGTTGATGAAAGTGAATAATTGAGCTTAAGTTTAAAAGTCCATGTGGATGTCAAGGTATGTCAAAACAGGCAAATAAAACTGGGTGAATCTAAAATCTATTCAGATCACACTTAAAGGATGAGTAGTGTGCACACAGGGAGGTCAGAGGAGATAACATCAGGATGAGTGAGTCCAGGAATAACACACACTTTTTCGAAGATACTGGCTATTTATAGGAGATTGTTACATGAACTGCTATAGTTAGATTTAGCCAAAATAGGCTCTGTTGCCTAAGGGAGCTCTTAGTAATTTGAGGAATAATGAAGATTCTGTTGAAAGAGCTAATCCCCGTCCTAAGAAAACTCATACATGAATATTAAATCTTAAAAAATGTGAAATACTGCACGACAAGGAGGTTACAAGTCAGTTGCTGCAAGCACAAAGTCATGGCACGTTTTTCATTTTTTTTCATCTGAGGCACAAAAGCAGTGATCAGTGCAGCTTCAAAAGATTATAATTTTGGTAAATAAGGAGATTAAATCTTTCACTATATGTTTAAGTTGTGGAAATACTCCTATTGAGTAATTCTTATATTCAACATACTCTTTAGCAGAACTGGCTATCTACCCTTTAATAACAGTACACAATAAGAGGCAAAGCAGTTAAACAATAACATTAAGGATATTAATGAAACTACACATTTAGTGCTATTTTTTTTTTTATTAAACACTGAGTTGTGTTGGAACTCTGTTTATTGTCCTCAGCACATTAATAGTAATAAAGAAGCTTTTGGTTTCAAATTGATGAGAAATCTTATGACCATATGAGTTTTATTTAAACACAAGGTGTTTTGAATCACTGTGTCGTGATGCTGTACATATTTTTTCTAAAGCTTGTAACTCTTAAAGGTACAATGTTTACAATAGAGGGCAACATATTACCATTGTAACGTCCAATGGCTGCTAAGTGCTCTTTGACTGAAGCTAGTAGCTGCTTTTAGCTCATTAGCTCAGTTAGCCATGAAGCTATTGGCTGTATGAGCTGATCAGTCGGTTTCTGAAAATAAAAGAATTGATGATCATTGGAACAGTTGAGTTTTGATAAAGAGTATCTTAGGCTAAGTCAATAAGAATATTAATCTGGAGACAGGCCCGAGCTAGCTGCTAACTTCAGTAGGCATCTTTGTACAAATAAATAGACATTTTTAACCTAACATCAGAACAGTCATCCCTTCTCATTATGTAAACTTGATCAGTTATTTCTTTTAACTTTAACACATTAATTCTGTCCATATGTCTGATGTTCCTCTTAAGAGAAAACTGTCATTTACGCTAGCTATGCTAAATATGTCACCATGCTCCATCAAACTCTTTAATTAGTCCTGCAGTTCTCAGTTTCTTTGGCATAACCGCTGCCACTGTGTCAGCTCAGGGTGAGGAGTCAATTCCAGAGTTCACCGCCGCTGTGCCTCTCAGCGAAACCACATGAGAGAAACTCAGTGACCATCGAGTCTATAAAGGGAGCAGCCAGTTGCAGAGCGAGAACCACAAAACTCGTCCTCACACCCATTTTAGCGCAGGAACGTCAAAAATACAGGTTCTCATAAAATATGCAGGGCACCATTTCTGGGAGGCAGCACGTTTCTACCAAGGGGAGCTGTGGGACCCGTTGAGGCATACCTAAAACTGGTTTATAGACTCGCTGTTACAACGTGTTGACTTGTTTTATGAATGAGAGAGAATGTAAACCTCGCCAGTGAACAGACAGTATATAGTAGCCTCCGTGGACAGAGGCAGGAAGAGCGAATCAGCACAGGACAGGAGAGGCCACATCCTTCCTGGCATACTGTGTCTTTGTCCACTATACTGTACATCTGAATTATGCTTCCTCCATTGTAACTCTATGGGAGCAACCGCAGAGCAAATGCATACTTTCACATAAAGGTTACAATAAAAAGAGTTTTGAAATGCTGCTGTCTTATAACAAGAACTGAAAACTCAGATTGGGCGAACAGCTCAAATACAAAGAAAACTTAAGCAAGACCAAAAACCAGCAGATGGAGGAATATTGAAGGTTTTTTATTGAGTGAAAAAGTAGCAAAACAACAAAGAGAAAATGTTACCCACTTATTTCCCACATTAATATGTATGCGAATCAAGGGGCAGAAATATTATTGTTAATTCTTATCATCAATAATATATTAGCCAGATGATCAATTTAAAAGTAGTTATAATGACCCCCTAAGAGTGCTTTATTAGTACTATCCACACATAATGACTAATTATATGAGTGGTATTTGATTTATTCTTTTCTTAACGTGATAACCTATAACAGATACTATATCCTTACATAAACACACAATATCGACACTTATGTTTGCATTTTGAAAGAACTGATTTAAACATTTACTGCTAAGTGATTGGTCAATGCCCTGTGATGGACAAACTTTTTTTATAAATGTGACACAGTTTTGACATGAAAACAAATTTCCCTTTTGCTGGATTTCTGTTGTGACATATTAGGTGACCTATATTCTGAAGTAAATGTCAACATTACATCTTCATCTGAATATTGCTGCACTGCTGGATTTGAACTGATTTCAACTAAACCTTATTATTATAAATCGAGGTAAAATAGACTGATCACAGGTGTTGTATGAAAAACCTAAATAAGAATAATTATAGCTGTTAGATAAATAAATGAATGAATAAATGATGAATTGCATGCTCACCTTATGTTGGTCTTTACATGTATGCATGCTTGTGCATGTGTCCACGCTCCTGCATGTGTGTTCACCCCCGCAGCCCTCGAGCAGTGCAGAAAATGTCAAGAGGCTGTGGAGGCAGTGGAGGCGTGGGGAGCGTGACTCAGTGTGGACGGTGATGAGACAGGACAGCTTTACAGCAGTGGGGCACTCTGCAGCATCAGACACAGACTGGATCTGAATATTGCATTAGAGCACTGGAGCAGTCTCCTCGTACCCCCAAGGCTCTGTGGAGCTCTTGCCCAGGCATAAGCACTCATTCTTGGGGGAGAGGAAACACAGAGCTCAGCCTCAGTTGATATGAAGCGGTGGAGCTGATGGAATCAGACCAAACGTTTCCTTTTCACCGTTTAACAAACACTTTCCTTTGGGTGAGTGTGAGCTGCTGTTTGCTGAGGTGTGTCCTTCTATGTGTGCAACTGTGATGACATGTTAGGAAGGTGCTGCTATGAGAAGCCGAGCCACAGCTTCATTCAGCCAGTCTAAGTAGTGGCTGACCGCATGAGCTGCATGCTGGACCAAACCCAAAACCACAAAGCCTGGTGTGTATGGAGTGGCAGAGGGTGGGAGCGTGCAGGCATGGGCTGGGCTGAATTCTGCAGGATTGCAGAGTAGAGAAAAGGATCTGCGTATCGAAATCAGGAATATGTTAAGAATTCCAGAGGCAGACATCATCAGTGCAGGATGTTTAGACCCAGAAACCGGTGAATGTGGCGATAATGGAAAGATAAAGCTCCTGATATGTAAAAAATTCCATATTATTTGCCTACATTTCATACTTGCATACTGCAAGAAAAAAGTGTTAAAAGGAACAACTGGCAGTTTATATCAATGTGATCTAACTTAAATGAACAATTTACCAAAAACTGAAAATACGGTCATTATCCAAAAAGTGTGGGGAAGTTCCTCAGTCCCCAAAGCATTTCTGGGAGTGAGAAACACTGTTGCGGAAGCTTAGTACTTTTTCAGAGCTTAAACTTTTATGGAAAAGAAAAAAACATACACTGGTTCCATATAGTTCATCTGGCTTAATCCAAGTTTCTGAAAGTCCAAAGATCATTAGCTTGAAAAAGACATTATCTACACCTTTTAAAGCAAAATCCTGAATGTAGGTTAAACTGTTAACATGCATCCTGTCTGAAGAGTGTTCACTAACTTGAACATTTTATGTGCTGCTAGACAAAACCAGCAAGAACTTGTGATTTCTGCATAAATCAGCGTTTACCTGCAACTTGGAAGCTAGCATCACGTAGAACAGAGGAAGCTCTGCAGAAGCTGCAGCATCAGTCCGATCTAATGTTACACTTTGAATCTTTGATCTATTACCTAATTGTTGTTACTTTTTTAATAGTGGTAATTTATATTGTGAGCTCACTTCAGACAACGTAATCACTAATTCTTTTAGGCTTAGCGGCTACAATGAAGATTTCAGCACAGAAAAGGACATGGATTACACCAGAGGAGCCTTTAATGTTTTTAATGTTTTGTTTTTTTAGATGTTTTTTTACAATTTATATCACATCATCACTTCTTTAATTGTTTAGGAGAATAGTTGGGAATGAGAAGATAATGACTAAATTTTGATTTTCGGGTGAAGTTTTCCACAGTTGATTTAACCATTAACCCCAACAGGCATTGTAAAGTGCAGCACTCACATACGGTAAATCTTTTTTAAAACAACATTGTGTCGGGTTCATTTGAGTCACAGCCGCTAACAATGCCCACTGAAAAGCCAGACATGTTGGCAACCAGGGGAAACAATACAATGGACAAACACTGCTCTGTAATCAGGCCTGCCAACTGATGGATTCCAAATGAAGATGTCATCTACTACACAAGTCTGTGAGGGAAATAAAAATGTTGACAGGAACTTAGTCCGGTGCAAAACAGAGGAAACGTTACCCTAAACGTAGGCAAAACAGGCTTGTGGCTGAAGTAGTGCAGCTGACTCTGGACAGAGAAAGTAGATGATTAACTATTGTTTACCTCATTGCAGGATTTAATCTCTAAACTGTGTGTGAAAGCTGTTTGAGAAAGGAAAAGTATGTTAAAAAAGATCCACAGAAAACCAGTAAGTTGGAGTCGAGAAAGAGCCTATATGAAAGAGTAAAAGAGGTCAACCAGATGTATTTAATCTCAGCTGCAGCAACACAGGAACCTTTCTTTAGCCATGACCGCACCGTCTACGTCTCGTACAAGAAGATGCCCTCACATGGCCGGTTCTGAATAAGCCATTGTCTCGAGTTTGTGGTCCGCAGCAACAATAACAACAAAGAAGGATGACAGAGACAAAAAACAATTGTACTGTTTTTGGAAGAGGAGAGAAAAGTGAGCTATTGTTGAGTTTCTCAACGTCAACGATCATCAGGAAAAAAGGGGGGCAGAAAAACAAAGACACATGTCATGGTGCCCGTTTGGGGAAGAAATCAAACCACAGTCCCTAATACTGACAAGAGTGAAGGGACTGTGTGATGTGGTGTGTGCATGTGTGTTCTTGAGGCATGTGTGTGTGTGTTAACCTCAGCTTTTGTAATGTCTGCACACATTTACACATAAACGTGTAACGAAAGTTGTAATGAAAAACAACAGCAATTATTCGTTTTAATTAGCGCGTGTCTGCATTACGTAACGGACTGACAGAGGCAGAAACTGCATGCACGTCTGCACTTCGTGTCCTGATGACGCAAAGCTCAGCCAGTCCCCAATTTGACATCACCCGCACGCTGTAATGAGCGTGCTGCTGCTGCTGAGCTCAAGCTGAGATTAAGGCTTTCTACACTATTATTTATTTATAGGGAC
>JAUZTA010000030.1:5951268-5968037 GCA_034780835.1 Ctenochaetus striatus | reverse complement strand
ATAGCATCTTCGTTGTTAATGCTTTGTCCCAGGAGACAACACAGAAGCCTGCGGCTGATAAAAGGAGCAGTGGAAGGGTTAAGAACAGCGAGAGGACGACCAGATTTGATGTTAAAATGGTGTTTTTTGCCACAGCTAATCTCTCTTTAGTGATACCAGAACAGTAATCTTGTAGCATTATCTGCAAACGTGGTGCTACTTGCCTACTAGTAACTTGTCTGCTAGGCTTGTCTGCATGTTTTAAAGTGTGTGTCCTTAATTAGCTCCATTTTTCACCTTAAAGCAGCAACAAATCGGTTAAACATTGATGAAGATTTATGCAACAGAAAACCAGTGAAATATAACTGTGTCGAACAGAATGTGTAACCTGTTTTTAGTGAAGTATTGCCAAAAATACTGGCACACCTTCACTTCCTCCATTTTGTAAGAACAATTATGTATAATGTTTCCAACAGGAACATTCACAACCGGCTAACCCTGACCCACAATGCAACAGGGGTCAATAAGGTCAAAGCTTCTTCATGAAAATGACAGAAGACACTGACCAAAGCAGACTTGTGACCTTTGAAAACAACATGTGAGTGGGAGGTCTGAGGCATCAGGCAGAGATGCAGGTCAAGCTCCATTTGACTTTGTTTTCAGGGCATAAAGGTCTCAGCTCTCCAACAGAGACCTTATCTGAGCTGTCTGGAGTTTTAATTGGGCGTGTATAGTGGATAATGTAAATGAATACTGCATGTTTCATACAAGATATAGTGAACTCTTCATGTAAGATACAGTGACTGTTTAGGATTCGTCTGTTTTTTCAATTAGGTCAATTCAAGTTTGCATTTGTGCTATCACTTTAAAACGCAAAAGTTTTGCATTTCAATCGTTAATCTGTTACCTTTATTGCTTGTTTTTTAATTTTTTGCCGGCTCACAAGACACTCTACACCACATGCTACACAATTAAGCCACTACTTTGCCTTAATATTGACAATTCTGCCCTGTGCAATGGTCCCTGTAACGATCAAATAAAGGGTGTCAGTGTGTCAGACCGTGGTGTCAAAAGCAGTTGTGTCCAGCTTAATGGAGGCTCCTTGATTTAATGACCATGTGACATTAGGCATGGGAGTACCCTGAGGTTATCCATGACTGGAGCCAGACTGTGTGTCTGCCAATCTGGCCCTGTCTCACCCCCCTCCAATGCTCACACTGTGGGTCAGTCCTCGCTATGCACCCCTCAGGGTAGCATGGACCGGTTGACGAACCGCTGATTAGGGGGTACTAAAGCTTCCTGCGAGGGCTCTAGCAGATCAAAGAGTGTACAACGGTGGGCAACTCTGTCCAAGGACCCAGGCTAATCAAAGTTAAATTCAGTGTAAGCCTCCAAGTTTCACCGTGGGCCAATAGCTGTAGACAATGTGATTTTGATTAGGGCTGATGGCACTGGGAAAAAAACCATTCTCTTTGAAAGTGCGCGGGGTTGAAAGCTAAGACCACCTCTGTGAGTGACAGCCATGAAACATGGGAGCACACAGACTGCCAGCATCAAGGCGACATTTTGCCAAAGAGCGGCATCAAAGATCTGCGAGCGCGGCGAGCTCTTGAAAGGTTGCACACAGCTCTTTCTCACAAAAAAAATGCCCTACTGAGACACATTATGAGAAAACCCACATGTTTTAGCTGAACAAGTTAACAGGAAACATTTGTTCGTCTTTTAGGCGACTGCAAATTTGTTTTTCCCGGGGCCACAAACTCACCAGGGACAAACAGATATTCTCTCAATAGAATCAACATCATAAAATCTTGTAAGTTCAGACGGTGTGTTTGATAATGGCTGTAATTTCAAGGCAAGCCTAAAAAAAAAATAAAGAGTGGGACATTAAAGAGCTACATACCGAAGTCCTGGCTTTGATCCATGATTTGGGGTTTCATGGTCATTTGGACACTGGTTGAATTACAGCTCACGTCTTGGCACAGATGCCGGTCGCTTGTTACTGTCCCTGTCAAAAAGGCAACAAACACTTTGGCACCTGGGTGAGAAGCCTGCGGCCTGGCAGCAAGCTGCTGCTCTCAAAACCCCCATTAAATGGAGAACCGTTTTGGGAACATACGTCCAATAGGCCCCCATTAATTAACTAGACCACATGCTTCAAATTATACCATAAGACCAACTTCCTGTTCCATACCATAGCCATTTTTAGTGTGATTTTGCAGAGTTTGATTGCAAAATATCTGTTTAAGTTCAAACCAGCCGCATAACCGGGAACAAACCATGTCACCACGCCTCACGTCCCTACAAGATGTGTCCACTTAGTCTCATGTTTTGGGACAAGATAGGTGTTGACAAGCGTCGGTTTATCCACATCCGACCACCGCAGTGTTCAAAGAGATGCTGCATGTGTTAAACGTGAAGCTGCATGTCTCCACAGGCTCGGACTTCTGCATGGTTAAAGGTCTGTGCCTGTTGAGGGACGAGCACAAAGGGAGGTTGAACTTCCTTCCCTTAGGGGACAATAGTGCCTGTCACAGTGCCACTTACCCTGCTCAACACCTCCACCACGGGACAGGTGATGAGACTTCTGTCTTCCTGCAGAGGATGGGGATAAATCAGAGAGAGCGAACGGACCACAGAGAGATAGACAACATCCTCCTTCAGTCATCCGAGGTTGAATTACAACAGGAAAAGCTGTCGGAGCATGACTTTCCTTGGACCGGGCTTTGTTTAGCTTGTCCGCTAACTCAGGGATTTAGGCTAAATCTGCAAACCATCTCTCTTACATGAACGTAATTCTTGGTGTAGCTCATTAGCGAGGGAGCAGAAGCCATACATCACCGGGCGACCAGAATACATGTGGAAACATTTCGATTTCACCTGGTCCTCTGCTGTAGGGGTACAGTCGAGGCGGAAGGGGCCTGTTCAGTATGCGGAGTGCTCCATAATGATGCTAATTGGTTGGGTAGATGTAGAATAGGCCCAGGTTTATAGGTTTGAGCTGCCGTGTTTTGAGAGGAAGGTAGTGCGTTTCGCAGACTGAGACGATTAGTCTGGATTGAGATCCACATCTGTTCTGTGCCAGCTGTTTGACAGACTCTCTTGGAGCACACTGGAAAGCTCTCCTCCTGTGATCGAGATCTTTGAAGTCTCTCTTTTGCTTCCAGTAAACGCTGACTGTCCAGCTTTATCCCCCATTAAAGAGTTCAGTATTTTGATGGCAAAAGTAGCAAAAAGCACCATCACATGATGTTGGAGTTAAGTCTTAAAGTCTTTAGCCTGAAAAAATCGTGAAGTATGAATCGAAAGTTAACATCACACAGTGAAGAACACACTTTAAATGTCCCATACTTATCTTATTTGGTGATATTTAGCCAAATATGCTTCTTCTGTTTAACACTATAACCACCAAATGTTATCCAGTCAGACACATTTAGGTGAAACATGAACTATTACTTGTAAAAACTATAAATTTCTTGCCTTGGGATTAAAGAAACCTACACAATAACCTATATGATGACTGTTATTTTATATATTTGATGTAGTTTTTATGTTTTATGTGAAAGTCTCTGTTCTGTGTTTAAAGTAGCAAATTTCCCCTCTGAACAATAAAGTTAAATTTAAGAGTTCGAGCTCCTGTTCAAGATCAAACTCAACAAAACCTCTAACATCCACCTGGCAAGTCTACATGAGGTGAGTGTGTGATTCACAAGTGTTTGATTTTGGATGAGATATCACTTTAATATCAGGACTAATTAAGACAAAATAAAAGAGGCTGTCACACCAAAATTATGATGTCCTCATTTCAGTCTCATTCCAACAAACAGCCCGACTTCCACAGTGTTCAATATTATTGCAGGTGCCATCGAGACATGACAACCTCTCCAGCCGTCCAGCTGACAGACACTGACCCACATACAAAAGGCTAATCCTCTACTTTCCAGTGTTTGTTTGCACAGAAACCCTGAATGTGTTAGTTCGGGCTGTTTATGTGGAGACCCACTGACTGGCTGACCTCTGAATCTGTCTGCAGCGTGCTCTCCTTAATGCCAGCTCCTTCTCTGGCGAGGCCCTTCGTCGTCTGGTATTGTTTCACCACAGGAAAGATGTTCTGCCAAAGGCTATGAATCCCCGAGCCAAGTTGGAATACCCGGTGAATGTTTCCCGATGTGTGAAATGAGCTGCTTTTGTCTGCAGTCACACAAATATTGATCTTTAATATTACGAGATATTACACACTGCATTCCCGCCATTCTCATCGTACACTTTGAGTTATATTATGACTTCTTCGGCAAACAGTAAGAGACTGGAGCCCTCCGGAGACTTTTTAGCAGATGGCTCCAATCCACAGCGGAGCTCTTCACACCTCAGTGGGATTCAGCTGCAGCTCAGGCATCAATCAGATGTTAGCATGTCGGAGCTGAACAAAATGAAGCTTTGCAAACGTCCAAACAACAGTGGCACCGGGTCAATAGTCGTGATGACACATTCAAGACATTGCAAACATCTTCCTCCCTTTTTTTTCTCTTTTTTTCCTCCTCTTTCTTCTTGAGTTAGGTTGTGAGCAGTGAAATAAAACACTGTAGGAGCATGCTTTTCCTCCACGAGATGTAAACTCCAAACAAAAGGCGTCGTAGCCGGCTGGAGGGTGGTGGTGGGAGGAGGGGTAAAGGTCATCACACAGGGTAGAATAAACAGAGGAGGACACGCTGGTGCGAGCATGTTTAGGTCAAACATTAAGGCCTTCAGTCATTATGCTCATGTAGAAAGAAGAGGAGGAGAGGAACCGATCACAGTGTCTTTCAGTGGATAAAAGCTTCTTTGTCCACATGCAGAAGTGAAGATGTCGTGACTGCGGAGAGGTTAAAAACCTCTGACCACCTGATGAACATGCGTCAAACAGTCACTTTACTTTCAAGCTCTGTTTTAGTCTGTTTTAGTAACTCTTCAAGAAAATATTTGTCTCTTTAGCTGCTAAACGCTCCATTATGTTTACCGGCGAGTTGCTGACTGTGTCTGCCTGCCATTTGGTGCTTGGCATGTGGCGTCCTGTGTTTGTTTATATGGTGAACCCAACAGTAAATCTGTGGGTCACAAAACCAAAACCATCAGCTGAAAGATGATAAAACTTCACAGAGCTGAGAAATGAAATGTCTGGCGATAATTCTCTTTGGTTTGACCGCGAGGTGTAATCACATTACACACATGATCTGATCCGCCGTAAACAGGTGAAGTGTTTGACAGTCGAAACCCGACAGTATGTGTCGAGATAAACATCCACCTGAGCTCCTCGTAAACAGGACTGGAAGGAAACTTAACCAGTTAACAGTTACATCAACTCCAAAATAGACAGAATAGACTAAATGGACAGTTCCCTTTTTTAAAAATGCTTTATTCATCTTTTAGTGAGTCAATCCTAACTTTTGCAGTGATTTGCTGGTACAGGAACCTCAGTTTCACTAATAAAAATCAGCTGAGGAGCATTGTCAAACTTTGCCAAAACATCACTGGCACTAGCAGCTCGACTATGTTTATCAAGCCAGAGCCATTCAGAGGGCAAAGGTCATCTTAGCCGACCCACATCACCCTCTGTATGCTGAGTTTTCTGGAAAGAGGTAAACCTTCCCTAAGAGGACCAAATCAAACAGATACCTCAGATCATTTGTTCCCTCAGCTGTAGGGTTTCTAAATAAGCTTTAAGGCTTATGATGGGGGTTAGGGCTTAGCTGTTTTATAAGGCTTGTGTCCTTGCATTGTAGGCTACATATATGGTCACGATAACTCACCTGATGACATTTATTATTTATATCTATGTTTCCATGTATTGTACTGTACTGTTTTATGGTATGAGTTTGGTTGTTGGCTGCTGTTGCAAATCAAATTGCCGAAATTGGGACAATAAAGACTTCTTTATCTAATCTAATCTTATCAAACAGAGGGTGCCAGATATCATGACACTCAGGCTTTATGTGATTATGTCCCTGTAGGAACCTGCTCTCTGTCTTCCTGCTTTGACATAAATGAACCCCCAAACAAAGAAAAGGTGTATCAGTATAATCCAGGTGCTCCATGACACCACCTGACATGGCTGTTTTCACTGGACCAGATTGGAAGCATGTTTTTTTTGGGGGGGGGTTCAGCCCTTTTTTTTTATACAACTTTTAAGCTTAAAAATCACAAAAACGTTTTCTCTTCCAACTGAAGGGACCTCCTGTGTTCAACTTCAATCTGTGCCTCATAAGCTCAGCCTTTATGTGTGGCGTACAATGCTTTTTTTTGTTTTAGCTGAGCTTACAGGACTCACATCTGATGGTGGTGTCAGTCTGTAAGGCGAGTCAGGGCCAGTCCACATAAAAAAAAAACCCCTCATCCAGTCAAAGTAAAAGCCCACATACAACTCCAGCTATGCAGAGTTACAGACTGTATTATGTAATATGGACCCACTTTAACTGATTTGTCATTTGATGATATCATGAGTGTGTGCCATTTCGTCTGCTTCTTTCTTCCCGGCATGGATGGCTAAGCTTTGGTGATATCTGTTTTTAAAACCTTTACATCTCCCTAACATTTCACCAAAGTATTTGATTTATGAAAGTATTTGTGTAAAAAATTGAGGTATAAATAGAGATCATTGCAGCATACAGGACTCTGTCTAGCTTACAGTGCTGTGTGTCTTTTATGTATTTCGGCCTTATCAGACTTGCTGTTTTTAAATAATTCTGGCTCATGGAATCATGATTAGACAGGAAATATGCAGCCCTTTTTCACTGACTCTTGCTGGAGGACCTGATGAAACTAGTCATTGTTTTCATGGTTGAGGTTTGACGTGTTACACTCTGTAGCCAAAACTTTCAGGATGGACACAATAAATAAAACTTCATCCATGCCGGCTGGCTTGAAAACAGCCTGTTGCTTCACCTTTGAAGCAACTTTTCAGGATCAGCTTTAAAAACAGCGTTAACATGAAAATGATATACACCGTGTACTGCATGTGTGTGCATGAGCATGTGCTTGTGTTTTTGACTGCATGTTTCAGCAGCAAAATCTGACCTCCAGTGACGCTCGCTGTGCTAACAAATTATCTCAACACAGCACCTCTGAATCAGTTTAACAGAAAGAGGAGCTCCCCAGGCCTAAAGATGGCTTATGTTTTGTGTAGTAAGGCCTGTATTTAGTGTCAAAGCGTGCACAGTTTGTCAAGTTTATATATTACAGCTCTGAGATGATGCTGTGGATTTGTATTGATCCAAAACGTAACATCAACCTGCCTTTTTGTTGTTTCTTTCTTTGAGCTTTTCATGTCAGTGCCGATGAACGCTCAATGCAGCTGTTGTGGCAGGTTTGGCTTGTTTGTTTTGTGCCGTAGTTTCACTTTCAAACAGGACAGTGTAATAACACTCAATATGGTTATAATGCATCAAAATAAAAGAATATCAAATGTAACACAACTGCACAAGTAGTACTTGCAGCAACATTGGCACCAGCTGTCACACAAGCCTCAAGGTCTCAACACGGAACAAGGAAACCTATTTGTTATTTTTATTCACTCTTCCTCCCTACATTCTTTTTCAACTATATCAGTTCTTCTCTCCCACTCTACCATTTTCTCTTCTTTCAACATTCCTTTCTCTGTAGTCTTCTATGGCTATTTTAATAACTGGTTTGGCGTTTTACACTTTAATTCAATGTTGTGACCCGAGAAATGACGGGAAATGAGGGTAAGAGAGATACAACAAAGGCTGGACTCATTTAAAGGCTGTTATAATTCATTGTAGGTGTCTTAACCACTCAGCTACTTGTAAACATTTCCTTTAATTGTGCATCAATAAGAGACAAAAAAAAAACGTAAATCAGGAAAAAAAAGGTAAATCAGAGTCCTGTCTATTTATCAAACTAAAATTAAATATCCTGCCTTTCTTTCTCACAAACATAAGAATAAGATCTGTTAATTAAATTTCTGTTCGTTCAGAAATATGATTATGTTTAAAGGACCTCAGAGGTTTTAAGGCCGGTTAAGAGAGACATTTGTTTGTCTTAGACAGGTGTGGCACAGAACTCAGCTCACTTATGTTGATATAGTGAAGAACTTCACATCAACCTCAAAAACCACAGAGACAGACACAGAAACAACTACGTGCCAGAGAAAAGTCAACTTTCAGTATGAGTGAGCCACTCGATTTATGTGTCTTCGTGGGTTTTACCTGGGTTTTCCTCCTCTTACACTGACTCTTCAGCAGAGTCTTGGGTGTGATTTGTTCGAGCCTTGACATTAGGCCCTGGCTGTTTTCCTGTGCCTGATGATTGCTTAAAAAAAGGCTTCCTGAGTCCCAGGAAAAAATAGTTCGACAAAAATAAAGTTCTGTTCATATTACATTGTTTGACCTCAAAGATTCAGAAAGCCCTGCATCAAAGGGTAACTCAAATATTTTTCAACCTTGTTTTTACCCTTTTTATTTGTTTCGAAGTGAAAAGTTGTGACCCAAATGTTTGGAATTGGTATAGTACTGAGCAATAAGCTGCTGTTGTGTTATGTAACCATTAATTGCTCACAGAAAAAAATATGTTGGTGTAAGAAAAGCCTATCTTCCATGGTGGCAATTGACCTGAATTACTTGCCATGCACAATGTTTGCCTGTATTTGGTGAAAGGTAATAATTTAATTCCATGTCTGTAAAGCAAATTAGACACCACTGGTAACCTGTGCACAACAGAAAAGAGGTTGCCATTAGTTTAATACAATGCACAGGCAACTTCAGCATATTATTCTTCCAGTGCATAAGTATCAATATCATCAATGTCTTTTTATTTTCTTGCTTCATTGTTTGTTTGTTTGTTTATGTGTGTTTTTTTTAATCAGATGCCAGGATGCAGGAAGTGGATCAGGACCTGGGTTTCTTTCATGACTTTGGTGATCTGACAGGTCAGTAGTGTTTGAGTTTGGAATTATTTAACTTGGCTGTCAAAAGGAGCTCTAAAAATATGGTTCCTCATGTGTTAAGACACTGTTGACACTGGGTGTATCACAGTTTGCTGCATGGAGCTACTACAGGGTCATTAATATATTGACTTTGGGGGGTAAAACTCTTTTATGATTAAGGAGAGGCGCAAATAGCTCTTAGCTCACAGTGGACTCCGATGAGATGCTCACACCTGCCTGACTTTGACCCAGTTTGAATTGTTAGACCTTGTTAATCCCAGTAGTCAACTAAATTAAACATAACTTAAGATAATCTGGAAGTGTAAGATATGTTGATGTCATATCATGTCAGCCATAGTCATCTGGAAAACTACTGCTGGTGTGACATACATTTCTTAATATGGGACTGATTACAAATAGTATTACTTTATAAGTCATTTCTATCGCCATAACTTGTTTATTTTGGCACACATTTCCTGTTATTTTCTCTGTCTCTGATGTAGGAGGAGATTCTTTGAGACTTGGTTTCCTGCACTTGTAGTCAGAGCACAACAAGCAGGAAGTCTCGCACGAATGTAGAAACTTTTTTTTTTTTGATTAGAGCATCTTTATGTGCTACTAAGAAAAACATAGCACAGGAAGTGACACAGTTCTTAGCACCCTCACTGTAACATGATCCTCCCTGCATCAGTATCTTCATTTTCAGTTCATTTTTTGGTAACACTCCATGATGCAGTGCGTGGCTTTCAGTGTAAATTTCGGACTTGTATACTTTTGTAGTTCTGATGTATTGGTACATTTAAAAACTCACTGGTTCCTGCTAATACTTGAAAATATTTTAGAAGAATCAAATATAATACAATATATTGTGTTTTCTAAGTACTGGAAGCCTACTGGATACAGCACTGGTATCCACAGCTGGCAACAAAGACGTCCTGCTGTACCTCTCAAGTACTTACTGTGTAGCATGTGTGTGCCATTACGTAAAAGACTATGTACAATAAAAACAAACCCTTTTGTTGTTTGCTCAAGGCAGCCATGACATTCATTTTTACAAGAGTTCTTTTACAGATAAGCTACTCTCACACCAGGGATTTTATGATGCAGGTCTTCCACCGCTTGGCTTGTTTGGAATGAAGAATGAATCAAGAATTGATTTTTTTTTTCTTCTCTTTATTATTAAAAATTATAAACATACACCCTACTTGAGACAACAAGTTGAGAAATGGGTTCTTTGTTCATCCAGCATGATGACAGTTCATATGTGGCAAACTGGAGTAGAAAACAAACCTACCTTTTTCACCTTTCTCAAACTGAAGGACAAAAACTGTCTTTAAAAAAAACAGAATACAAAAAATCTAATCATGCCACATTACAATGTATAAAAGTGGATTAAACATATGTTACTTTAATGTAAAAAAGAGGCGCAGAACCTTTTATTCTTTTATTCTTTTAATTAAACAAAAAAGAAAAAGGTCTGCAGAAAGCAAATAAAAACCGTTCTGCCATTGTAACTCAGTCATCACACATAAGTTCAGGGCTGCAGGTTAGAGTTTCCCTTGTTTTTGTTTTCTAATTTTGTCCGTGTGTGTGTGTGTGTGTGTGTGTGTGTGTTCAGGGGTGAAGATGATGGAAGAGGATCAGAATCCTTGCTGTCTTGACAATGGAGATCTACCTGGTTAGTAACTTTTATGTTTGACATACCTGTTTAGACCGTTGAGAAAGGAACCTTGACGGCGCACTGTAGCTTCATAAAACTGCTGTAAAACAGCTGGTAAAAATCTGCGATTGAGTCCATTGAGAGGGAAATAAAATATATAGTCTCTCACCAGACGAGACGATCAGATCCTGCTGCTCCCGTCTCACTTGATCTAAAGTGTGTAGCAGATTGTCGATCTTAATGGAACCAAAACTCATAATAAAAGATATTAAAGGAAATACTGTGGCTTAAAGATTAGTTATTGCACTTTGATAAACACCAATTAGTTGAATGACAAACCAGTCTGTGGCCGGTCTGTGAGGGGCAGTTTAAGTATCTCAGGGTCAGTTTGGTGTCAGGTTTAAAGTGGGAGTCATACTGGATCCTCATGATGAAGAGGAATCTGAATTGAAAGGCAAAGCTCTAAATTTACCAGGCAGTCCACCAGTCAAGACTTATCTCTGACTCTGGGTAGTGACCAAGAGAATGAAATCACAGATACAAGTGACCATAATAACTTTAATCTGCAGCCTTGGAGATTTGGTGAGGAGCTTGGGCATTAGGAGGAAGCTCATTGCTGAGCCCCTGGTGGTTTGGGCATATAATTAGGATGCTCCCTGTGGAGCTTTTTCAGGCATTTCCGAGTCTGAGAAGCCTGTGGTAGATCCAGAACTCACTCACCGGATTACTCATCTCATCCTGACTGGGAATAACTCGGAATTTCACAGAAAGAACTAGAAAGCAATGCTGAAGAGAGGGACGTCTGGAATATTCTTCTTAGCCTGCTGTCCAGACCCAACCCAAATAAGTGGAGGACAATGGATGGAGGGATGAAGGGATGAATAAAAAACAAGTCAATGTGTCAGATTTAAAAACTATACCTGACAGATTAAGCGATTGAAGAAACAAAATAATTGAATTAGAGATCCGCTTGACATTTTCAAGACATCTGAAACTTGGATGTTTTGCTGGTTGATGATGCTAATGGAGGTTTTGGCTTAAAAGTTTATGTTGTCCAGTGAAACTCAAAAACATTAAAACTGAGTTTAGAAAAGAAGACCAAGTAAAATATGTAGAGGTTCAGTAAATTGTAACAAATAAAGCACATATGTCACTTAAAGTAATGAAAGATTGGGTGAAAAAATATTTTTTGTCTCATAATGCTTATTATTTGTGTTTTAGAGGATATATCTGAATACCTGAATGACCTTGACCTCGAAAATTACCTGAAAGAAGGTGAGTTGCAACCAAACCACCCCATATATATTCATTCACTCACAGTGTAATTGGTGTAATTACATATAAACCCTTATAATAAACCATGAACCCAAAGGCTGATCTGTTGTCTCATCCTAACCCATCCGTGTTTTTTCTCACCAACACACAGATGTGCTCTTTAGCGATCTTTACGGTGTAGAGGATTTCAACAGCTGCAGTAAGAAAATCCTCTTTTCATTTTGCAACTGCTGACACATAACAGACATTAAAGCAGTAAAAAGATAAAGTTTGAGCCTTTAATGAAATCCCTTATAGAGAGAACAGTTAATGAATAATAGATGCTGACACACTTAACACAGGTAAACAGACAATAGAATATTACATGTGACTTGATTACATGATCCTACACATAAAATACATCATGATGAAAGATGCCTTACCTTTCATTTTTCCATTAATGACCTATTGGCAAATAAAAGGAGCATTTATTCATTCTTGCAAACTTCATAGAGCATATAATACACAAAACATTTGGTGTTATAAGAATCCTTTATGGCTTTTTTTGTCTTTTAGTCAAATTCAGCAGATGTGGCAAAAGTGGCAAAGAGAAGGGTTATAAATTCAATACTTTCTACAAACTGGGTTTTTTAAAAAGGTTAATGGAGATGAGAAAAAATGCAGTTATTGTTACTATTTTTTTTTAAGAGAGCATAGGGGACCTAAAACAACAAGGAAGTTATGCCAATGCTTCCAAAACATGCGGGTTTATAAACCAGTTTATTGGTGATGTTTCAAGTCACTGTCGCCTTGTCTTTCCCCCCCTGTGTGCCACTTCCCTATTGGCTCTTGAAGAGTTTTGGAGAAACAGGCTTTGCTGCCATGATTTCCAGCTCAGGACACAAATTCATGAGAATAACAGTCATATCTGCTGGTTGCTTCACAGCCTCTTGAACTTCTCCTTTTTCGTGCAATTTAGGTGACTTTCTCATGCCCACTAAGGTGGCCAGCCCAGACAGCTGCCAGCAGGGACAGGATGACAAACTAACAAGCACAGCAAACAACAAGAGGAAAAGACCCAGAGGTAGATAATCAGCCCCTAACCAGAACCTAATACCTGCAGCTCAGCATCTGCTCAGTTGGGTGATTACTGTCCTGATCGACCCTCTGACCCTCTAAAATTCATCTGGTTGTTGCAGACAGAACATTATGCAAGAGGTTTAACTTCCCTTTTGTAGCAAGTTTACATTTTCTACTTATGTTTTCCCTCTCCAGTAACTCAGCCACGACGGTGCATCGATGAAAACACACCTTCAAGGCCAAAGAGGCAAAGAGCAGCAGCAGGTGATGTACACAAACTGTCAGCTTGGCTTTCCGTCTGGCACCTGACTCATTAATGGCACCGTGGCTTCAATAGTGGCTCATTGTGAAATATATAATCTGCCTATCTAGCCAATCTTTATCAAGGTCAGTCATATTAAGCCAGAGCAGAGTCCAGGTACATGAACTCTCCATATCTCCAGAGTTGTAAAATGTAGCGTTGTAAGGACAAGTTTGGAGCAGGAGTTCAGAGATTGGCGGATGATTGGCATTTTTACCGCCCATATTATCTCGTTTTTTTCAATGTAATAAGCTAATAACAACGCTTTTAAATAAAACTACAAGATCATCATGCATATTTTAATCACATACTCCTGACATCACTGATACTCAGCGTCATAGCTTGCTGTTTTTAGGCCTCTGACGCTCTGATTTACATGTATGGATTTATTTTTTCTACTTTGTCTGGCATTTGTCAGTTTCCATTTGTGTCATTATGTTTATTTATATGATTTAGTAGACTTTTGAAGCTTGACAGAGTGGGAGGATCCACCACAGTGAACACACAGTCAGCATGAGTCTCACATTGAGAAAGGTCTTGCTAAACTTATTACTATTTCGGTAAAGGAAAAAGGCGTTGACAATCATCCCTGGCTGGGCTCAGCTCAAGAGGCAGCAGTGTCCTTGCAAAAAAGCGTAGAGAAGGCTTGTTGTGGTGGAACATTTGGGAGGAGGGAGCTGCCATTGAAAAATGTTATCTGCTGAATAAAATGGTACATAAAACATTTAAAGATTTTGGTGATCGGGTGCCTAACTGCCAGTCTAAACCCTGTCAAACCCGCCATACCAACATGTAGGCTGCTGGTTTTGAGATTGTTGTGCGAAGTGACATGGACTCTAAAAAAGATAACACAGAGCTTCACAGAAGGGGAAGATAATAGTCAACCAATTGCAAAAAGCCGAGTCAAACTAAGACAGCAACAGTGTTTATTTGTAAGCGTACATTATTGCAATGACTTGATACAGAGCAAATTTCTCCAAAATTTTAAACCATGTAAAAGTAAAGCAACAATTTTAAAAAAGCCACCTTGATGTACACTTTTATGAGTTACAGCTTTCATATTACACAGTAAAAAGAATGGAAACCAGTGGCTGCTTGAAACAGCGTAAAAAAAGTTGCCTTTAAAAATGACGCTGCAAAGCTTGAATGTTCATCAATGATGTTGACTGAATAGATTTTTGTTAAGGAGCTAACCTCTCCAGAACAGAAATAATTGTCTTTAAACAGCATTTTTTTAAAGATAAACTACTGTATATTAATGGAAGCTGACAAAAATAAATTATGATTAAATTCTTTATTTGTAAACTGCTGATAAAGGTACACTACAGCAATATTCAGTGTGTCCCATTAACATTGTCTCCTTAAAGTCTCATCTATGCACAGGATGAATTATTTAGTGTTACCCTCATGATAAGAGCTCTCCATTTGTAGATGATTGTTCAGTTAGTTATTTTTTAAGCTCTCATTACTGATATGCATGACTGCCAGTTGATGACCCAAGAAAAAACAGTCGAACAACCCATTTAAAGTCCCAACGCTAAGTTTGAAAACCTTACTGTATAGATAGAGGCCCATAGGAGGGCTTCTTCAGAGAACCAATCATCCTCCCTTTGGTCTAAAGTGTGATGTTCAGACTGGTGGTTTTTGGACCTGTTTCTGCCTTTCACGGTTAGGTAAGAACCATGTTGTAATGTTGGTTCTGCAAATGTTGCAGGTCGACCAAAAACCAGAGTGCCACAGACTGAGCCACCAGTCACGGAAGGTAGGTCTCTAATGTTTCTGTCATAAACTGATTCTCTTGGGAACAGGCAGACAATGTAGGGTTTTGTTTTAAAACATTTTAAAAGTGTCATAAGAAAAATTGCCTTAGAGGGGAAAAGCAAATAACAAATAATGCTTGTGCCAATTTGCTGCAAGTTAAAAAGATAACACAGAAAATATTAACTGAAAAGCTACTTCATTACACATTTCGGTGCTAATGATACCGAACAAGGCTGTGACGTTAAGGAAAATAACATGTGACAGCAATGTACACAAGAGAGTTTACTTTGTTAACATAAAAAACCAGCGAACTAATGGGTGCAGCATGTTGGTCGGTTATGCCTGACCTAGTTGGTTCATGGCACTGGAATGCAGATCAAAAAACAGGAAGTTAAATTTTTTTAGAAGGGCCAGATAAGAGGCCCGACCATTAAACCAAAAGGAGAACTCTCACCTCGACTTCCTCTAGATCATTTCTGTGCATTTTTACATGTAAGATTTATTCTCAGATTAAAGAAGTCTCATCTTAAAGGGTGTTTATAGTTGATAACACACTGTTGTACGAAGCCCAGTACAATGACACTTCTATTGCTGACCGGAGACTTTATTTCCGTTGTTTTTATCTCCACAAATATGAAAGTCTCATACGTGACACGAAACCTGTGATGCTAATTTCTTTATTATGTCCTCAGAAACTTGCTTAGCCCCTGTTTGGTACGCTCACAGGCTGTTAACACACACGGTTGACAGAGAACAGTAAGGTTGCTGTCATTGCTTTTTCCGCAGGTGTCGATGCAGGACCAGAGCCAAGTCCAGCAGAGACGGCGGGACAAACGTCCACCACTCCACCAAGAATCGTTCCTCTTTATCCCTCCTTTCAATTTATCCCCATCCCAGACACGAGATATCAGGTTGTTCAGGCACTGAGCCTCTCTCCTTCGGTTATAAGACTACCACTCCCCAACGCAGCTGCTACACCAACCCTCATATTCGGTGAGTAAAGTATTCACGCACACAATGTTACCAGTTTCACTTGGCACACCTGTTCAGTTTACCCCACTCCATAGCAACAGCCCTATTTAACACCCTGTTCACAAAGGTGACAGTGATCTGTTTTTAGTTGACATTGTGTCAAACAAAAGTTGATTGTGCTGATGAATAGGTTAGGTAGAGGCATGGTTAATATATAGTCTTAACTGCCCTGTAAACTAGATTTCAAAGCTTTTTCCAAGTGAAATGTCAACACAGCTGTCTTGAGCAACGACAGATCTAAATTAAATCTTCTGTTTGGATGCAAAAAAAAAAAAAAGCAGGAAGTTGTCTACCAGGGACTTTTCATTTTCATCTACTACTTTTTGTGCCAAAATTTCTTCCCTTTTGTCAAATTGAATCCTCTGCTGTCTTAGACTCAGTTAAGCCTATATTACTACAAGAGGGTTGGGACTTCATCACTGTCTGGAACTGGACATCTGATGACAGACGAACATGACATGCGGAGTCTCTCAGGGCTTTGTTTTTGATCCTCTTTTTGTTTAAAACTCCCACCCCTTTCCCCAAACAACAAGAACATCTCTGACTTGGGTCTCCTATTGGTTGTGTTAAAGGAAGACATTTCTGCTGACAGCAACAAACAGCGCTAAAGATTTACTTTTTATGCAACACATACAGAGAGAAGCTTCCCAGATTTTAAATTTGTTTTAAATGTAATTACATGTCCTAATCCAGCCATATTTATATTTCCATTTTCTTATTAAAATTCATGGTTCATTTGTTTTTTTTGGTCCATTAAATTTATGTATTACGGTGTCAAATGAATA
>JAUZTA010000030.1:5824356-5835221 GCA_034780835.1 Ctenochaetus striatus | reverse complement strand
TCATGAATGGAAATCGGAACTACAGGTAAATTATTCCGTCACGTCTGCTCACTACGTTGTTGACCATTTTACCTCATACGTGTCAGTGGAAGTTACATTTCCTGGCGTTAGCTAGGAAAAACGAAACGCCCGTTTCAGCTGTGCTTGACAGCCTGAGGTTTAGCTTGATGCCGGTTCACTGTGTCCAGGTAGTCACTCGGTCTCTGCTGTTATTCTGCCTTAAAAATGTGTCATAGTTAAAACTGTTTTACTCACTAACCTTTCCTGTCATGCGAGACTAAATCAAACGTATCCCCAATTAAAAATATAAGATTTGGCTGTTGTAAGTAATGTGTTAAATATCTATCTAAAGGTATTATACAGTTAAGTCTGTCTCTCTTACTGTAAACCCATAACCAGAACAGGTGCTGAGGTTAAGCTTGGCATTTTGTGCTCCAGTTTTTATCAAAAGAAGCACATAATGTAGTTATTCATGGTTTCAGTGGTTTTGGTGCAAAATGAGATGTGTTCAGTTCAAACCCAGCATGACTAGTCAGTTGAGAATTTGTGATTGTGGGTACATGCTCTGTCTTTTCAACCCCCTCAGGTCGTGGTCACCCACAGACCACAGGTTGACCTGAACACATTTAACAGTAGTGTTCCCCCACAGCATGTGCCATCGGAGGTTTCATTTGTTTAAACCATGTCAGGACAGAAAGCTTGACTTAAGGCTTTTTTCTAATTTTTTAAGAGTGAATAGGTTGTCAGCGTTTTACTTGAGAAGATTTATAAGATTTTTGGTTGATTTGGAATAAATTTAACCTCTTTGGGTTGAACTCACATATTTGTTCTTTCAGCTACAAACCACATCTTAAAAAAATTTAGAAGAACTTCAAACTGAACATGTCTAGCTGCAGCTGTAACCTCACACAACCTTTCAAGATGCCGACCCGTCAGGGTGTTACAACTTGTTTATTCAGGCCATGACCAGTAAACTGCTGCTTTCTCAGTCGTAGTGGCAGTTAAACTGACTGGACTGCCTGGCTTTGTCTCAGCTGTAACGGAAGCTTTCCACTTGTGTGACTGAACGCCAGGTACTCTTGATCAGCCTGTGACACATGATACAGCAGTTGGTTCTTAACTCACCCTCCTCCTCCTCCTTTTCGAGAGGACATCCCTCTCCGGTGCCTGCTGTCTCATTAGCCTCCCTGCTCCTCTCAGTTAGGACATTTTGCAATGTGGGTGAGGGAACTCAAGGTGTTTTCCAAGTAACCAAGTACCCACTGTAATGTCGAACAGATGAAAGCAGCGATGTGTCACCGTTGGGGCAGGTGTGTGAGTTAAGCTGACAGCATCCGCTTATTCACAACCAAACAGGATGATTTTATCAAGTATTTTCATTTTCCTGCTTTACGCTGCTGTATTCTAATTTTATGTTTACTTCTTTTGAGGAACTTGTCTGCTTCTACCAAGCTACTCAATCGGCATTGACCATAAAAAACAGACCTTGGGTCTCACAATGTGCAGTGTTTCGCTTGCAGCACGGATTTTCACAGCAGTCTAAGAGCCCTTCAAATGCAATTTCATGCAGAATATACTTATAGCCATCTCTACATTAAGTGTGTTAAGGAGCCTGGTTAATGCTTCAACATTAGAAGATAGTAATGCAATAATATAGTCGGACAGAGGCAAGTTTCACTGTATAATTTGTTGGCTTATCCATGTAATTCGCTGCCGGGTCTTGATTATGTGCACATTGATGTTAGTTCACAAAGCACGGACAACCGCGGGCCAAACAGTGATTCCCATGCCTTGGTGAATGATTAAAAGGGGATCCTGCATCAGTCAGTCAGTGGCCCGGAGAGCGTGCTTTGAAACAGACCCACTCTTTTTCCTAGCAGTAGTCTGTGCAGCAGCATGTGGCATGGAAACCATGGCTGTGGAGAGCTTAGCACTAGGGATATAATGAGTGCCAGGATTCTGAGCCCTAAGCAAATCAAATCCATTTTGATTTGCTAAGTCTGAGGTATGCCTACAAACAGCTTGTCACTTGATATCGATGCGATGTTACATTATGGCAGAGTTGCAACACCAATTCGATTAGGGAAATTCAAATTATGGACTTTCTCCTGTTAACATCACCGGAGGCCACATGGTTGTATATACCCTCAAATCAAGAGATCAATATTTTCTCACATATCCGTTTTTTCATACGCAGAATACAGTTATTTGTAAGTCATGCTTGTTTCAGTTTAGGCCAGGCTTTTGAAGAAATTGTTAACAGTGGGAAATATCTTTATTTGCTCTTTTGTTGAGGTTGTTAAGAAGATCAATACAGCTCTCATATCTGTCCAGTTTGTGGTAAACTCAAGCCAGCAGCTGGTCAGATTACCTCAGCATAAAGACTGAAATTAGAGGGTATGGGATTCTCCCAGTTTAGCTGATTGGATGGGTTACCTGTGTTTATGTCAAAGCCGAGGTTTGTCTTATCATCATAGAAACCTCCTCTGGTGGTTTCATCAACTGTGCACATGAACTTATTTGCATATTGAAAGATGCAGCTTGCCTGAAGGACAGTGAGGCGGCAGAGTACATCGGGGGGTAACCCACCTTCCCTCCACCTGTCACACAACACTTTGTGACCAGGTGGGATTTGAGTTGGCTGGAGAGTATTCAGCTCGATATAAAAGACGACACTAATGATGCTAGTTTCACTGAAGATAACTTCTTAAGAGGGTATTTTCGAAAACATCCAAAATGAGCAGACTTTCCGTTCGTCATGTCGTGTTCCTCAACAAGTGTCTCTCTTTTATACACCCCTTTCTTTCTCACGCTTCCCGCTCTTTTTTTGATTCACAGACAGTCACCATCCCCCTCCTCCCGTCCTTGGTTACTGCTTCTATTTCCCTCTCTGTTCCTCAGTGGGAAACTCTGCCTTCCCTGTCACTCTCCTTGTAGGTTGGTTCTCTGTGGATTTGTACAGACAGTGGGGTCGGCTTTGAGGGAGGGTTTAGTACTTGATTTGCAGTCTCTCCCCATAATACTCAGTTCATTCAAGCCGCCCACTGACAATAGACAACCCCCCATCCTCATCCCCAGCCACCCCTTAGCCCAGCCATTGACATATTGTTGTAGTTTTCTATGGAGAATGCAGTTTTCCGTTGCTCTTAGACTCATTGTATTAGTGAGAGAAATACCCTTGCACTTACTTTGCTGAAGAAAACTAAAAACCCCTCCTTTTAACCCCCCCTCGGAAATCAAATGTTATAATTAAGATCTGACCAGTGTTGACAATAATATTCTTTCAGTTATAAATATTTGGGACCAGAATCGCTGATGATATAATTATTGAATGTCAATGTGAGGTCAGTTTAAGTATTCCCTTTTATTTAAAATATAACATTCACAGTTGATTTATGTTGTCTGTGATTCTTGGCAATCCAAGTCAAATAACAAGGAACTGTTCCTTCAAATATTTAAAAATATATTTTTGAATAGTAAGATTACTCTTTTCTAGACTTACCAAAAGGCAAATGCATTAAATATACAGTCTAAAAGCTTTTTCTATGTAGTTGCTTAGGGATGTGAATGTTTGAAAATATATCGGTTTGATTTGATTTAGATTTTTGGAGTCACGATTTGATTCAAAATCGATTTTCACTTCATAACAATTCCTAATTCAAATCAGATTTTCAGTTGAATAAATACAAATGGGGGCACTATGTTTGGACTCTGGCCTTGGTGTACTTTGTGTTTCCCATTCACTGGCATCCTTAGTTCACCAAAGTGCAATATGAAACATAAAAAGTAATTTGGAAAAAACGATTACCAACTTCTCCATTTAAAAATAATAATAGAAAATAAACAATTAATAAAATAAAGCATCCTACAGTCTCCTGCCTGTGAGATAATTGATAAATGAGAGGCAGTTCTCTGCTATGTTGTTAATGTAATGTTTTCAGAAATTTAGAGCAGCCTCTCTTCTGGAGTGATACACCTGCAAAAGTCACTGTTGTACAAGAGTGCACAGTTTTTAAAGGGAAGCAGACTGAGAGCCAAGTTATTTTCTTCACATTACAGTTTGCTGATGTTCCTGCAGTGTGTGCTGGTCAGCTGGTCTTTGATGCTGCAGATTACTGCTCTGCTAGCATTTATCTCTGAGTGACTGCATTAAAAAAAACTCAGTGTACTTCACATTCTCTACACAAAGATAATTATTAGATGCTTGCAACTGCTGCTTTTATTGATAGATAAAAATGTTAAGAGATAACTTGAGTGTGTTTGTGCTCTACAGATTGTCCAGCTGCTGCACTGAGATAATTATGTCCATCCAAATTTAATTATTATATTTAACATTTAAAATTTTTACACCACCTAACCCTTTTGCCCCGTGTGGAATATGTCTCTCTCATGTTTGCCAGAAGGTATTAATCATCTTGGTGGAGTAGACTGAGAGGCAGGCTGGCTGACACATGCTGTTGTCAGAGTGTGGGTCCAACAACAAACCACTGCAAGTGGGCTCGGTGGACTAAGAGGAAAGTCAGAGAGTGTGTGAAGGAGTGTGTTTGTGTGTGTGTGGTAGAGTTTAGGTGGGATACAGGTGAGTATGAGGAGAAAAAGGCTGCAGATTGGAATATGTCGCAAAGATTAGAAGCGAGAGCAGTCAGACCACACATCTTTTTTACCTCCTCCTCCTCCTTCTCTTCTCTTTCCTGAGACCTTTTTTTTTTTTAGGGGGAATTGCAAGGGCCTCATTTTAGGGGGAGGTTATGGACAGGAAGAAAGGGAATTGGAAGCAAAAGTCTGTGTTTGGTTGGGGGCTCGCTAAAGGACAGACAGAAGTCTGTTTATCAGTGGCAGAGAAACATTCTCCCTGTTATTCCTCACAGTCTCGAAACGAGGATCATTTGAAAAAGTTTGATAGCAACTACATTTTCTCACATGGCAAAACACATTGGTTTCCTACCACATCAATTAAAGATATATTAGACTATTTTTGTGATCATTTCTAATGTGGAAAATAGTTGTAACGAAACCACATGCAGCCAGAGACAAAGACAGTCCATGGCAACAGGGACATTGTCCCCAGAAAGACAGCAACTAAGATGTCCGCAGCAGATACCTCAAAAACTCTGCAAATAAGTCCATATTGTTATTTTTTCAACTTATTTTATCTATTTGAGCCCAACGCAGTGAAGATTTTCGTACAGGACATTGACATGACAGTTGTAATAATTTGAGTATTACCTAGTTTTGGCTCTAATTAATTTATGAGACCGCATGTAAACTCTCAGGGTGACAGAGCAGTCATCCTGCTTAAGTCAACACAAAAGTCAGCAGCTCCTGGCCTCAGTCCACTGTTCCACTCAGACCGGACCAGCAAGAGTGTGAGGACAGAAGGCTCTATTTAACCTGCTGGAGTTGAATCTCCTGGTCAGTTTAACAGATTGAGTACTTTTCTGTGTGTGAATATATAAATGTCTGTGTGCGTCCATTCATCACCTACATGTGTCAGTAAGATTAGTAGGCCTTCTATGATGCCACTGAGTCAGAACTGGCTTCTCACTGCAGTTGATTCTAACCCCCCCAAAAAAATACCCCCACCCACTTCTCTTCCAAAAATGTTTCCCTGTCATGCACTCTCCTTAGCTCTCTTTATTCTTCTACATGCGCTCTGTCGCTCTGCTTTAGGTTCGTCCTCAGGGGGATTTCAGCATTTTTGCATGTTGTTGTGACTGACCAGCCCCTCATCAGCCTGTCAGTATGTGGCTGCCTGCCGGTGTTTATCTGTGGCAGAGAGTGGTATTGACTCCCATGGGTGCCAGATGCAACCCTCTTGAGGTTGACTGGGGGGGGGGGAGACGACAGGAGGGAGGAGTCTGGCTTGTGTGTGACGTGCATCAATCCTTCTCCTCTCCAGCTATCGGTCTTCCAGTGTATGTCGGCGCATGTGTGTGTGTGTGTGTGCGTGTGTGTGTTTCTAGGTACTGCTTGCTGTGACTGACGCCATTGTGCCTCGCCGCTGAGCACTCGCCCTGTTCCCACAGCTCAGGCCTCTCTGGATTAGAAACACAACAGCTGTATTGTGTGTGTATGTGTGTGTCGGAGTGTTGGCCCGTATATGTGTGGTCATGTGCACTCGTTGGCATCAAATGCATCGGTTTACTGGAGGAAAGTGGCCGAGGGGGTTAACAGGGACTGTATGTCAGCCTAGAATTTCACTATCCAGTTATTCTGGCTCCCAGCCGACTGTGTACAGTGTAGCTGTGTTGTGTCGAAAAGCAGCAGAGGGGAACAAGTTCACATTTGCCGGGATGTTTTCTGCAAAATTTTCATATGCTAAGAAAGGCATCACAATTATTGGTGTGTTTATAGAGTGTTTATCTCTTTATTCCACCACACTGTTGCATTGTAGCGCTGGTGCTAAATTGCTAAATGGTGCTGAATGTCATCACGTTATGATTTACTGCTTCAGTTTAAAGTACTGTACTTGGCTCAGAATTTTAAGTAATGATTACATGAAGAACATAGCTAAAAGTTTCAAGCAGGTTTACATAAATTGTTTAACTTTCAGTTGTGCATTCCTCATGTCAAGTGCTGCTGTAAGACTGTAAATTTACAACCGTTTTGTTAGTTGTAGCAAAAAGAAAGGACTATGAATACCTGCTTTTAACTTAAAGAAAGAACTTCAGAGGGGATCACTTTGCTTTCAGAGTCTTAAAATGCTGTTGAATATCTTATTAACCACCAGCTTGTATAATGATAAGCAGCACAAGACCAGGTTATGGAGTACCTGCTGCACAAAGTCAACTAAGTCAAGGCCATTTAAGATACTCTTTCAACAGATTCAGTGGGCATAAAGCTTCCACACCGTTACAACATATTATTGCAGTTTCACTAAAATACATAAATGGAGTTCATTTATTCATGGTCAAGAGGGGTTTGACCTCCTTTATCATTTCTCGCTGTCTGTATGTAGAGACTCAGGAAATGAAAATTAGACTGATAGACATGAGGGAGAGGATTAAATCTACCCTCTTCTGTTTGTTGAAGCATGCCCTTCCTGTAATTATCTGAAAGTGCGTGCACATACACACACTCAGTACGGTATTTTCATCTTAAGAAGGGGAGTTTTCCTTGAACCCTTACACTCACTGTACAAAGATCCAATAAGCCTTTGATGTGTGTAGGTTTGTGGTTGAAGATTTCGCTATTTGTCACAGCCAAATATAATACGTCACCTGCCAACAACAGAGGTTATTGTATCCCAGACATGCACCTGATTAGTATTCTGTTTGTTGTCTTGCAGAAATTGGGTGTTTCTATAAACTCGTGCAAGTATCTTTGTTTGTGGTTGTACGGCTTCATACACACCTTTGAAATATATCCTAAGAAGGTCTGTCTTGACAGACAAAGTCATAGTCATGATTTAAGAAAAACACAGCTGAACCTTTAGTTTGCAGTAATTAATACATTTATTCCCTTTTAAACCCTTCTGTTGCTAGTTGTGGCCATAGGTTAGCATTAGACATTCCCAGTAATATAGCTTAAGACTGATATACTCTTTTCACCTAGTGAGAGTTCAGCTTCCCTCTCTGACCCTGTTGCTCCGGCCTGTGGACGAGCATGTTTGTTATGTCTGTTTGTGAAGGGAACAGACACACACAGTTTCTAAGAAGTGCAGATAGGAGGGAGGCATCTCGCGTGTTGCTGAATGATCAGGATTGGGTCGGCTATTCATAAATCCTGCAAAAAAACATCGCAGCATGTTGCCTGCCATGTGCGTGATGTTGTAAGGTCCCATGTGTGTTCACAGCTAGCAGTAATCACCATAAATGAATGCTGAGGCCAAAGTGAATTTTCTTAAGCTGTCGGTTCGCTCTAATGGCCTTTTTTTCCCTGGTTGAATATAGAAAATCAAACTGCATTATAAAAAGGAAAGAAGTAGTTTAAATTCAGTTTTTCCCTCGCACAAGAGCTTTGAGTCTCTTCCTCTTTTTACAAATCAAGAAAGTCACATTTCAGTAAATTTTAACAAATTAAATTTCTGTAACCTCTCGCTACATAAACATCTGTCCTTGAAGAAATAATGACAGCTTCATCGCTTGCAGAGAGAATCTAAATTACACTGTCTCGAAGCGTTTTGCAAGCTGCAGATCGCCCAGAGGTCTGTCATAATTGCGGGAGGTCAAGGATGCAGAGGCAGGCTATCAAAATATCACGGTGATTGGGCCAGCATTTTGATTAGACCCACACAACTTGTTTGTTTTGATGCCCGTTTGCATCTTGTCAGATTACTGCACCAGCCAAACGCAAGTCATGACTGTGGGTGGTGGGTTAGTCTTTGCAATCAGGAAGGTTTTTTGGAAGTTTGTCCTTGTTGATTGTGCTGTGTCAGGAATAATTTACTGCATTTGAGCCATACACAGTACATAGTATATTATAGTATGTGCTGGATAATAGAAAGTTTTTTTTAATGAGTATCCATTTGTTGAGAAAAACATTGGGGAGGGGGATGCCCTTGTGTTTCTATAAAATACCATAAATAATAACTGTCTGTGTAATATGGAAATTTAAAAAAACAAACTGTTTACCAGTGTCTATTAGCATCAGCAAAAAATAACAGCTTTAGATTACTGTACATCCATGTGTGCGTTTCAAACTGAGACTAAACCAGCTCGCTCTGTGTGACTGTGTGTGCATGCCAGTGGGTTGAAAACCAAAACTCAGCTATGTGTTGGGGGTTTTTTTGTTTGTTTTTTTGTTTCAAGTTGTCTTCTTTCTCAGTGCACGACCCTGTCATTGCTACTGTAATTCATCACAGACTCAAGGATGCGTCGCACTGTGTTTGCCTGTGGTGGCTCTGTGACTCACGCTGAATGGAAGCCAGTTCAGAGAGGCAGGAGTGAGCCGGAAAACACCAACTCTGCCCACTCTCTAATCCTGCCACTCCCTGCTATCCTCTTCCTACTTGCCGACTTCACTAGGAATGCTGCAGGACAGAGAGAAGTGCTCCTGGTATTGGAAAACCCTCTTGTTTGCATAAAGTACTCCTTGAGTGAGTTCTGTCTCGAGGTTGACTGAAGTAGGACAGATCACGATCTGTGGCAGACAAGAATATTTCTGTGGCCTTAATGAAGATTTACCAGAATATCTGTCGTCCCTTTTATTGTCACTCCTGTGTGTGAAATTGGCCTTACCTCACAAGTTTCGCCGAGGGCCCCCGGGGGGAATTACCATAACAAAAGTTTGTGTGCACATAGTTTTGTGTGAGCGACAGCCACGGTAGGAATGCCAGACTTTTTCTCTTTTTCATCATTTATCCCAGCAGGCTATTGCAAACATGAGGCCTTCACCCTCCGTTATCCCTATTAGCCTCCACCCCACAGCCCACCAAAGAAGAAACAGAACAGGAGAGCAGGGCAGAAGGCGCATACTTCCAAAGCCTGGCTGTAAACAAACAGGGTTGCTCATGTTGTCTGCTCTCACCTCACAGAAGGTTTCTGTTCTGGCGTAGGGAGGTTTTTATGAACTTCCCCTTCGCGGGGCCCTCAACCTCAACATTACCCACACATGTGAACCTATGAGTCAAACTGGTGATGAATCACACTCAACTATGACTCTCTCGTTTATCAATGACACATTTGGAGCAGTTTTTTTTTTTTTTTTTTAGTAGAGACTGGAGAGAGTTGTGGAGACACAATCAGACAATTGAATAAAATTGAGAAGAGGGAATGAACAAAGCAGCTCTTGCCAGGCAAACGGATGAGTCGCATCTACGGTCAGTTTTTGCGTAAAAATGGCTATTGCACAATAATAGCAATATGTATCGAAACATCACATTGCATCGGCATGGCAGCAAAGCCACTGGTTTTGTCAAGTGTGATGCATGGGGCAAGCCTCAGCAGAGCCAAAAATAGCACCGACATGAGTGTAGCATGTTAAGTTGAAAAGAACTGAACTTTCTGTTTCTGGATCAAAGTGACTCATGTATGAGACATCTTATGGTCTTTGTGTGAGTGTATTTGCATGCACAGTAATAACAGTATTTTACAAACAAATGTAGAAACTGTTAACCAGTTAACAGTTAATAAGATTTTCCTCTGTTGGTCCAGGCAGTTACTTGATCATTATGAGTTGGATTTGTTCAGTATTTTTCACGTCTCTCAGATATACGGTCACTGCACCTGAGTTTTGTGTGTGCGTGTTCACCTGATGGTCAATGTGTAACTAGCATGTGCCGTTGTTTACTTAGGAGTTGTTGCCCTATGACACATTCCTGCACATGTGAGGCAAGTGTTTACCACCCTGAGTGTTGCTTTTCTGACATGGGTGTGTGTTTTTTTTATTCTGAAAGTGGTTTTATTTTCAGTCATACGGCCTATCATCTCTGTAATTTCCCTTGTATCTAAAACCAGATTTTTAAGTGCATGTTACACAGAAGTGTGTGACAGTATGGTTTCATTGAGAGTTTAGTGGGTTGGAGTGTGTTTGTTTAGTATAATGCTAAACATGCTGAAGTAAGAAGTGTTTATTTTTGGTGTTTCCCCTAAACAACACATTGTCTTGACATTTGGAATTTCACAAATGTTTTTTTCCATCATCAGAAAATTACTGTCCAGTTAGTGTTTTTTTTTTTTTTAACAACAAGTACTAAAAATCCACAGACAGACAAGTAGTGTATACCTTTTTAAAACTAGCTTGTGTCAGCTGGTACTAACTTTTGTATTAAGTCAACTCTTTTTGTCTTTTGAGACAGTTAATACATTTTTTAGTCAAGAAGTTCATTAACAAATGCTATACATTAAACATAAATTGTTTTGACAAGGACAAATCAGGTTCAGTATTTGATTTTTATGACGAAGATGTCTACTGAGACAGGATAT
>JAUZTA010000030.1:5777695-5797689 GCA_034780835.1 Ctenochaetus striatus | reverse complement strand
GACTCACTTTTACAGCAGGCCACTGGAGGTCATTTAAGGAAACATAGTTTTGTCGTATCTGTGTTGGCTTCATATTTCAGCCTAAAGAGGTTGCATTGTTATTTATTTGGAGTTGTGTTTATGGCCACCTGGAAAATGCAAATCCACCATCTGCTCTCCTTAAAGCTCTGTTTTGGTCCTCACCAACTCATGAAGGGAAACACTTTCCTCTCAAGCTGCTAAATGCTGCACTCTGTTCATCTGCTGGCTATTTTTTTTGTATCTGACACTTGATTTGAAGCAGATTATGTACATTTTTAGAGTTTTTTTTACGGAAAAAATCTCTCTGCTGCTGGATACAACACTATCATGAAGCTGCGTGAGTGAACCAAAGTATAGTTGTGTGCTAACGATTAGCCACAATATGCTTAGTTTTAAAACACTGATTAAAGCAGCAAAGGTTTATAAATCAACCTCATTATTGAAAACTTTGCTCTGCATCAACTTGCAGACAACAGAGAAACAATATGGCGTCATCTCATACCTGCGGTGTATGTCGCAGAGCTGTAGCCCAGCTTGTTGCTGACCATGCAGGTGAAGTGGCCGCAGAACGGACTCTTGGTCACCAGCAGCGTCGTCCCGTCTTTGGAAACGGTTCCCACGGTGTTGGTGATGGCCACCCTCTCATAGAGCCATGTGAAGTGCGGGTCTGTCCCCCAGGATTCGCCACAGACCAGCATGGAGTGAGACACGTTGATGCTGACTGAGACGTGGTGCACTGCCTCTGTAATGACAGATGAAAGGAGGTGAGGGGAAGGATGGAGGTAAGAACTCAGAGCCGCACAGAAACAAGTGAAGATGTGAAGTGCTCAGCTGTTATAAAATAAGAATAATGTCTAATGGCTGTCCAAGAGGGTCTCACACAGAGAATCATGAGAGACGTTTAATGCTGTCTGGAGAAACTGGCTCAGTTTCAGAGACAATAATGAGACCGGAGAGTGAGGCGTAAAGCTGGAGAATGAGATGATGGAAAACTGGGAGCTGAGAGAGCAGATGTAGAGAAGAGGAGCTGATGAATTTGTGCCGTTAGAGCAGACGGATGAGAGTTAAAACAAAGGAGCTCTGACACAAAATTAGAAAGCTACAGTGAGAATCAGAATCATCCAAAACCACAGAAACATTAAAAAAAAAGAAAGACCCAGATTGAAAAGCCTGTATGCAAAGTTTTAATTTAAACAAGACAACCACCTGCAAAAAGGAAACAATGCGCAGTGGCGTGAAATTAAAACACATTCATTATGCTGTTGGTAATTGCTGGAGCTGACACACAGAAACAGTTTTGCTTTAATATCGTTACTCTGAGATCTACATAAGACTGGATTTCTACAGAAACTGCTTTTTGTCAGCTTTTTAAAATGCTAAAGGAAAAGTGTTTGATTACATCTGTATACTTCACCTATAGGAAGCCTTACAGCTCAAATCTCCACTGAGTTTTCAAACTTTATGACCTTTTTCTTGCTTATAAATTAGAGAGCACATTATCATCTTTAGGGCTGCGACTAAGGATTATTATCACTTAGTTTATCTGATTATTTTTGCAGTTTTTCAATGATTTATTCCATATAACATGAGAAAATGAGGACAAATCGTTGTCCTCATTTCACCGAGGTCATTTCAGGTAAATGATGCCCACCCACCTTTAAGTCAGGCGAGGTTCAAGGTCACCTAATGTTAAGAGGAAGTTTTTCTTTGCCACTGACGCCAAGTGCTCATGTGGGAATTGCTTTCAATTGTTGGTTATCACTAAGTGAAATTATAGAGCGTGGTCCGGACCTCCGCTGTATGTAAAGCGGCTGGAGTCAACTTTTGTTGTGATTTGATGCAATCTGAATAAAATCGTCACTACTAAGACAACTGAGCAAACATAATGTATGATTTGAAGCTACTGATTGGACCCCGAACCACTTCATAGTTATTTTATTTTGATGAATGACTAATAGAGCACCAACAAAAGCTGTTCTAGCTTGATTACATCTCCTTTACAGAGGAAATGAGGGCATTCAAGGTGACGATGCCTCACATTTCAGCACTGTGTTGTTACCATAAAACCTAGAAATTGAACCTAGAAATTGAACATAATAGAGGTTTTTTTGAGGATTTAACATGCTAGGATTACTGAAATAAGGGAAAGTAGCAGACTCATTCAGTGTGGACTGAAGGCTTCTTTATAAGTTCCTTGACAGGCAGCATCTCATACTGTACCATACATCCTGACGATGCAGTGTGACGTGCTCTCAGCCCCTTTTTGATCCGTCAACGTCACGCCGTACACGCCCGTGTCCTCGCTGCTGTATCCGCTAATCTGAAGTGTCATCTCCTGCTGCTTCACGCTCACGCGGACATTTGGCCTCGTGGCGACACACTCGAGGTTTCTGCCCGAGCACGTGGCCAGCGTCACTTTCTGGGGACTGACTCCGGATTCAGGCTCCCGATCCCAAATGACAGAGGAGGTCTCCTCCAAGGGTCCCTGGTCTATCCGAGCCTTCAGGATCAGACTGGAGCCGGGGATCACATACATCGGCTGCGCATTGAGGATGTGCACCGACAAACACTGGAGCCCACATGGCACTGAGGACAGAAATTAGACTTTTTTGTGATAAAATGCTCATTAATATGGTGCTTAAACTGTAACTTGCCTCATCTGTTTTGCTATTCAGATGACCAGTGCAACCCCCAGTTAATAAAACAAATAATGGCACGATACTTCGTCTCTGTCCTCAGCATGAACTTTATGAATATGTATGGCTGCTTCCTGTCAAACAATGTCAGACGATGATTTATAGCTCATGACAGCCATGCCTAATGCGATATCCATCAAACCACATCAATATCTTCAAAACTGTGCCAAAACTACAGTGGACCTGGTAGGTGGACCTCTTGTGCATTTACCCCAAGGAGTATTAATCACATGTCTCAGCTTGATAAGTAAGGGAGGGAGGAGATGTAAATAATGCAAGTGTGGGCAATAAAAGCAGAAGTCAGTTTGGAAGAGTTCTTTTGCATTAGTGTCAAGGTGCAACACTGAACCGCTGCTTCGATTTTTGTGTTTCTCAGACAGTCAAACGATGCTGCTGTCTCATCTCGTACAGAGGAAGAGAGAAAAAGAGGAAGAAGAATATCAGATAATATATTATCTTTTTTTTTTTGCAATTTTAAGCAGTTTTCCAAACAGATCATTAGGATTGGCGGATTACAACAAAAAAAAGGACTTACTAAAGAGCAGCAGCGGGGCAACACCCCAGCACAGGAAACGCTGCAGATCCATAACACCTGCTGAGGTAGACAGAGAACAGAGAGACAGAGACAGGAATTTGTCCATGACCTCAGCAACAGCAAACCATTTCCTGTGCACTCATGCAGCAGCGGTGCCGCTACAGCAAGAATAACAACAGCACCTCCGGAGAAAATATGAAATTAAAAAGAGAGAGAGAGCAAAAAAAAAAGAAAAAACAATTAAAGAAGCATGTCCCTCTATAAAAAAAAAAAAAAAAAAAGTAATCCCAATGTTTAGGGTGTTCTTAATTTGTTTATGAAGTATCCAAAGAGCGACAGTATTGGCAACGCAGACTGCATCAGAACTTGGAACGAAACTGGGTCTACTGAGTCTACTGCCAAAACTAAAATGAACCCCCTCAAGCGCAGCTGCTACAACAAAAACACGGAGAGGAAACACTGATAGCAGTGCGAGAACACAGCCCGACCTGCATGCATTAAATATAACCTGGAATTCCCATTACTCTTTACCTTCAAGTTATCCACATTTTAAAGAAAAAAAAAAACACAACACAAAACAAAACAAAAAAACCCTCCAAGCGGGATTCACCTACCTCTCCAAAGTTGAGACAATTAATATATACAGCCGAGGCAGAGCTCTTCCACTCCTCTGTTTACTTTCTAAGAGGTTAAGGTTCACGCTGCGTCTGGATTTATGGCCCAAAATAAAACAGTATCTTTAAACCAGCTGCCATTGCATTGTGAGGAACAATGTAGTTAAAAGATGTCTGTCTCTGAGTCAACGGCTGTTACTGGAGACGATATCAAACAGAAGTAAAGCCGTTTAAGGACTTTCCTCTTCTTCTTCTTCTTTTTTTTGTCCCTCTGCTTGTCAGGTCTAGTCGGTGAGTCGTTTACTGTAGGCGTCACTTTGTTTTAAGCTGCTTCCTCCCCTCTGGCTCCCCCCCTCTCTTTCCTGTACACTAAAGACTTCTGTCCACTTTGTGCTTTAAATAAGTAAACTTTCCATTGTAAATTCACTCTGTCTTATTTCTAACCCCCTCCCTCTCTGGCCCGTGTCCAAAGACATGCTCGAACTACAATGCAACATGTTCGATTTGGGGTTTTCACACCAGTGTTTGTAGAAAGATAAAATGCAGTGGTATTCTTGTGAAGGGAAACCACTTACAATGTTGAAACTGGGCCTTATGAAATAGGCTTTGTACTGCAGGCCTCTTATCCAACATGAACACCATTTGCCCCGCAGACACAATGCATTGTCTAGTGTTTGGATTGTAAAAGAGGAGGTAATACATGAATTACTCCATTCTTAGTTTTTTCTTTTTCCCAATAATTCTCTCTCACATGCAGCTGTGAAACACCTTCAAGCATCCAAAGGGGAAATGGAGACAATTTTATTCTTGTTCCCTTGGGAAAGAGTAGACTGTGTGAAAACCGAAGGAAAAAAAAAAAAAATTAAATTCAAACTTCACAGACAATAAATTGGCTGCAGATTTAGTGGAGTCCCATTAAAATTAAGTTTATGTTCTGGCCTTTATCTTGTACATTAATCAGAATTTAAACACCAGCTGGTTGCAAGAGCCCTCAGAAAAAAACAAAACCTTCTATCAAACACAACAACGTTATATATTCAAAAGCTCCAGAAGATCGACTAAATAGACCTTGAGATGAGATTGTTTTTCAGCTGCATGCACATGAAACATAATGGCATCACTTATTCAGGGGTTAGCTGTGCAGTTTCTCACTTCATGTAATGATTCCTGGGGCACAGATGTAGCAAGAGATTTTTTAACTAATTATAGTAAATCTGTTTGTATTTGCAGAGGGTTCATAAATAATCAGGAATCCCAGCTGTAGCTCCCACTGAGCTCTTTGGCTTTGGAGGACTGCTGTTAGCTAGAATTAACCAGTGGGTGGCACTGATACATCGGCTGAAAAATATCAACACTTGGCCCTCGCTTTAGCCTCTTTTTTTGCTTCAGCAGACGTCATCATACTCTCCTGGTTTAATGTGCAGAATCGTTTATGTCTGGTTTTACTTCACCACAATCCATATCATTGCATAATTCAACAAAGAATTGAGAGTGTAAAGATGTTATTACCTCATAATTTCATCAGCTGCCACATCAGATCATAGCTGCACAGTAACACTGTAACCAGGAGAAAAAAAAAAAAGAGGAATGACCTTCAACCATGAATGTTAAAAGGAAAACAATTACTATGCTGAAATATACCTGGAATATATTCTCTCAATGTGAAATGGTCTTTGAATAACTACTATTAGTGTTGCAATGTATCTCGTATATGATTTCATTGAAAAACACTGAAAGTAAGAAAATAAAATCCACTACATTTATCATTTTTCGATGCAATTCAAACACATTTTTGATGTATGTGGAATTTACAAATGTTCTGTAGCTTTCTTAGTGGTATTTGCTTCTTGATACTAAACATTATTATTAAATGCTGCAATTGAAAAAAATAAGTGCTGCACTTAAATCCAACCTTGAAGCACTTGCACTCGAGTATTTATCTTTCATGCTCACACACTTTAGTTTCAATGAATTACATTATAATATAATATACACATATAGAATTTCTTTTTCACATAATACACTTGTATCAATGAAATTTAAACACAATATAAAGTAGTAGTAGTCAAAGTAACAGAAATTGTTTTTTGGTAAATTTTTAACTCCAAGTCCTTATTTGAAAAGCTCCTTCTACTCGTATCAACTGGCTAAATGCAATGTAGAAAAATATGCAATGTTTTCCTATAAACATATATTTCTTAAACATAGGTATACTACTTATAACAGTGCTCGAGCGGATGTACTTAGATAGCTCAACGCCACTGGATTTAGTTTAAAAACATTACTGCGGCCCCTTTAAGAAACAGGTGCGTCAGTGACAGGTAAAAGAGGACAAACAGGAAGTAGAGTTAGTAGTAAGCGAATAAAGCCGAAACGGAGCCTGAAGTCAGCACAAAAACAAACATGAGGGCAAGGAGGAAATACTTTGGTAAGTTTCGTACAACTAAATCCTCTTTTTTTGTTATTTTGTTTTGAATAATCCGAGTAGAATCACATGTAACACTGATGGCAGTGAGGCTTCTGTAGCCCAAAGCCTTTAACGGTGAAACTCTGTTTAAAGAACCGCTAAAAAAATGTTAAAACACATCATATAAGAGCAACTGTGAATACTAAAGAGTTTAATCTCTCCGCAGACCGGCCTGACTGACGACATGAGACAACCTTTGCTTCTTATCAGTCTGTCACTGGCAGGTAAAACAATTTGCTCTGACAGCTTTCTCTCCTCCTCTTCCAGCAGCGTTCAATCGGCTCACAAAAGTCTCTAAAGAAGAGTATCGGTAGAGTCTGAACTGTGGGATAAAAACAGGTCAGAGAGGAGGAAGATCTCTGGTATTTCGAGCACGTTTGTGAAACAATTGCATTTCGAGCCGAAAGCTCGTCTTAAGCGCTCTCAAACCTGCGCGGCCGCATTCCCGTCTGCTCTGTGCGCTGACTGCTGAGTGACGTGGTGCCTTCACGGCCTCTTCCCAGGCTCTTACATCTGACCTCTGATTCACAGTGAATGGGACTTTTTTTCATGTTGTTTCACTGTGTCATTTGACATTTGGTCGATGAGGCAGGCTCCATGGTTGTAGTTCATGCATGAACGATGAGGCCTACTGCAAAACAGCCTACAGACATTTGACTGTTAATATGGGGCTATCACTTATTTCAGACCAACCAGCTTTGAATAACAAATGTCACAGGAACCATCCTGGGACTTGTTTTATAATAGCAGCTTTATAACTTTGCAATAAAATAATGAAATAAAAAAATTGCGTTATATATGAAAACATGGCAATAACACAGGTTTTCAGCCTTTCAATAGATTTTATACATGTGTTATAGGCCCTTAATTATAAAATAAGGTCTTTTCACTGACACAACCTGCACATTTGCACAACAAAAAGTCTGATTATATTCTGTGTGTTTGTGACTGTCAACAAATCCTTGAAAAAGACCAAAACCACTAATGATTTTCTCCTTCGACAAGTGTCACCTGTCTCTTATGGTTTACAGTTAACAGTTTATTCACCTGTTTCATAGATGTATTTTCTTGTCCCAACATATTTAAAAATCACAAGAAAGAGACACACTGTTAAAACTGTACTTCTGCTATAAATATCAAATAGCTAATATGTATTACTCCACAGTTTAAAAACTCAACAAATTCACCAAAAGCTACACCAAAAGCTACAACAAATGGCTACTTAGCCTGTTTCTTACTAGATAAATACATAAAGTATTTATGAGCAGTTTTTTGATGGAAAGATGGATGGATAAATATATAGAAAAAATGGGCTTTGCGCTAAAGAAAAACGCTGTAGAAAAGTTAAAAAGTATATAGAGACTAACACCACGTCTGTTTTTTAAAAAGGTTTTGTTGACAATAGCAAGATCATAGAATAAAGCTAACCTTACGCTTTAAGTGCACTGCATTCATAATGTTTTACCAAATGCGCAAAATATCTGTCATATCAGTTTTCGCATCCACAATTTTCTACTCTCAGTCCGGATATAATACAGTGCTGAATGCATGATAATGATAAAGATCAAGAGGAAAACAATCTACTTTAGGTACTTTGGCTGCTTTATGGGCACAGAAAATTGGCACCAAGAATGTAAATTATATTCTAATTTGTTAATTAACTAAGGGGGTGTTGTTCATGCATGAGAGATAATTATTGAAGTAACAATCAACTACAATCTCATATGATTAAATATTCATTTTGCTGCAAGTGGTACAACAAATGAGTGATGCGACCTACACAGTTTTTTAAAGCCTGTTTTCGCTTTTCATGCTCTAAAGAAATGTTGTTTGGTGGATATAACTCTGACAAACGGAAGCAGTGGTAAGTTTAGAGTAAATGCAATAAATCTGAACAGTTGTACCCGTTAAAGTTCAGTAACTGACAGTAAAATCCTTTCTGACTTCCTGTTATTGTCAGATGTTTACAGTTTTAGCATTGATGAAATGTTGCTACAGGTGTTAGCATGACCTCTGGGCTCTCTGCTGTTGCTAATTGAGGAAAATATATCTAGACCAAATTACTTTTATAGTAACATGGTTGTATATTGAATATGACTCTTATTACGCAATCATGCTAACAACTTCTTGGAACCGCCTTAATGTCCCGACCTTGTAAAAACAAACTATCATCGATACTGTGCCACGTCACTCATGGGCGTTTTTTTACTTCTGACTCATGACTCTTTATCTTTCTGTCTCCACTGAAAAAGCAACAAGGGCAAAAGCATTAATATTTAATTTGGCCCTGAAACACTTTTTCTGTCTTAAACAATTCGGCGTGGGAACCTGGAATCCATCTTGCTATTGGCTCTTGTCATTTTCTACTCCGCTCCTCTGTGAAAATCGTGCAGAGGCAGTCCAGCGAGACTGATCAGCACCATATTGATTTGATTCACTGTAATTCATTGGGCAGACCGTGCTTGCGTGGTAGCTTTTTATGCCAGTTAAAGGGCACTGGAAAAATTTATCTCGGGTTTGCCTGTCTGAATCTGTAATATGAACACAAACAAGAGGGAGGACTGGCAGCCAGATACAAAAACACTCACGAATAGACAAACAGCATACAATGGTTAAAGGCCCGAGTGTGTAAAATCAATGGGGTTTTTTTGGAAACATTGTTTTTGAAATATTGCCCATGCACCACTGAATCTCGAGAAGAGAGAGACGGCAAATATGATTTTGAAACGGCTCACGTTGAGTCGTGCTAACAAAAACACAAAATAGATGTTTAGCTTGGGATCACTTACAATCCAGAAAACATGATGTGAAATCTACGAGGAGGGACAGAGTGTGTACCTTACTAATGGGTTTCCTCCCCCTGAGCCCGGCCTCTGTGTATCTATAGATTTTGTTCTCTGCAGTGGTGAAATATTCAGATCCTTGCTAAAGTAAAAATCCGCCAATACATTATTTAAAATCTCCCTATTACAAGGAAAAGTCCTGCATTGAGAAACCATGTTTAAAGACTCACATGTGGCATTGTTATTGTAAGTGTGTTAGCATGCTGATGTTAGCTTAAGGCCCCACTGTGCTGAAGTGCAATCACACAGAGCTGCTAGCATGGCTGTAGAAACCCCTAGCATGAGTGTAAAATAATAGCTTATTTTACCTTTATGGAGATCTTGAAAAATTACTTAAATGACACAAGTAGAAGTAGTATAATTGGGGAATCAGTGTGGTGTAACTAACTAAGGACTTCTGAAACATGACATCATAAATTTAGACTTTAATCTACAGTAAAACTACAGGCAAAAAATAGAAAAGAAGAGGAAAAACTACCATTTTACCTCTGAAATGTATAAGTACAGTAGAAAAGGACATAAATGGCCTCTATTTTAAATGTACTTAATTACTTTTTGTGTCTCTCTCCTTTTTTAATTTTCTGTTCAGTCCTCCTCTCTGCCAATGTGCTGGCTCAGGATCAGGTCCAGATCCAGTTCCAGACGGACCCGGTTCTGGTCCAAACCGGCACTGAAATAGTGTTCACGGTGCTGACAGTGTCCGACATCCTGTCCATGACATGGCAGTACCAAGGTGTCACTCTGGGCCTGTGGGCCGGAGGAGCGTCGGTGGTTAACCCGGTGGCCCAGTTCCAGGGCAGGGTCACCATCTCTGCCACCCAGCTCCGAATCGGAGGCGCCCAGCTCCGAGACGCCGGGAACTACACGGTGGAGGTGACCCCCTCTGCTACGACGGGCCTGGCCCCGAACTCCAGATCGATACAGCTGAGGGTGTTTGGTAAGAGATAAAGAGCTGTGCCTGTGACTTCACTTACAGAGAGAAGAAGAAGAAGAAGTGGGCGAGGGAAGGGAAGGCGGGAGAGACGGTGGAGTGTGCAGGAGAGGGAGGTTTTGAGGGAAGCGATAATGTTAAGGAGGAACAGAAGTGAGTAAAGAGAGAAGAGGGAGGATTTGGGGAGTAAGAGAATTAGTCTGGGAGGTATAATGAAATTAGTGACCCAGAGTAGGCGAGGTAAAATTAATGAAAAAGGAGGAGGAGATGAATCTGGTGGCTCAGGGCTTTATGCTAATTAAAACTCATTTGATATGCAGTGCTCCCGCTCTTAGATGTGTGATACTGTGGCAGTCTGAATGTAGCAGCTCAGTTACATACAATACATACAGCACTTGGATTTTTTTTTCTCGTTTAAACTCGGTGCAATAATGGAGCCCGAACAGCTGAGTGTCTCTCTCTTTATTCTCAGTCATCAGCCCACGCTGGAGGGATGACGTGCAGTCTTCCTGTTCCTCTTAACCACCAGCGCTAATGGGGTTGCAGGGTGACCAAATTGTTTGAAGCGCTAGTCTATTATTGCCGAGAGTTCACATCCTCACAAACTCACAACAGCTAGTTCATGTCATAGAAAATCAGCGTCCTTGAGCGCGACTCTCAACCCTCCTACCTACTCTCATAACTTACAGTTGGATGCGAGAGGCGGTGAAAAATGTCTGCGAAAAGATGCCTCTGCTGACTCACAAGCAAGAGGGGAAGTGTGCACAAAAAATACGAGTAATTAAAGCTATTTGGTAGTTGCCTAAATGTTTTTGTTTTGTTTGCCGGTTGCTGCCGTCGAGGTTCTGTCTCAGTCACAGCCTCCTCAGCCTGCACGCCGCCGCCCCCCCCCTCTTCTTCTCCCTCTCCAATTATTTAACTTAGGCTGCCCGCCAAGAGGCATCTAGGCTACCACTCATACCGTCTGCCCCCTTACTCACCATCTGTGCCTCTATCTGAATTCTGTCCCTTCTCAGCTCTCACTTGCTTTGATTACAGCAAATTATCCTCAACAGAAACATAAAACTGCCCTCCATTGTTCTGTCAGTCCAACCTTTGAAGTGAGCTCTTTCATATTCTAACGCTCCCATACCTACAGTGGTCGTGCCTTTAGAAATCCTTTCTAGATAATTCTGCATTTTGCAGCTCTTTGATAAATCCTTTTTTTTTTTTGACTCTCTCTGTAGATGCAGTGGCTGGAGTGAGTCTGTTTGTTCCCAATATAGCAGTGGAGGGAAGAAATGTGTCTCTCAGCTGCACATGGACCGCTGGGACGGATACTACAGTCCAGTGGGGCAAAGGAGGCGCAGCCGTCGTCGCCGACTCCAGGATCACCATCTCTGACGGCTCTCTGGTCATCAATCCGGCCAGGCGGGGGGATGCTGGGGAGTACACATGTACAGTCAGCAACCCTGTCAGCGCCCAAACTGCCTCACAGAGCCTCACTGTCTACTGTAAGTTTGCACTGATCGAGACAAGTGGCAGCTAATCCGCTGTAGCTTGTCTTCTGTCCACATTGCACTGCGCAAAACGGGCTGGATTGCACTCAGCTTGTGCAGGATATTCACCTGTGAGCTAACTATGAGCTTATATCTGAGAGAATGGTTTCACAGTGATACATCAACACACCCAATTACCCCAGTGACATACAGAAATAACTCTCCATTGTTGTCCTCGTACATCAAACAGGAGTTTCTTTACCCGGATAGAAAACACATCGGACCTTTGATGTCTTTAAAATCTGCCATGGATGTGCATACAAAACCATTATTTTTTACTGAATTCATGTTGATTTTCAGTCATCATTCTTTTGGCCAACAGGAGTTTTCATCCCAGACTGCAGACAGTAATTTGTTCATGTAGTGTGAAAGCTGTGATATTCCAATCACAGAGGCTGTTGCAGTCCTGCTCTCTGATTGAAGCTCATAAAACTAGAGGCGCAACCACCAATTATTTTTGTTTATGATCATCTCTGAGAAATACTAACAACGTTTGTCGAGAAATCAGTTGATGTATCAAAATGGCAGCTTTGTCCAGAACCCGAGGGCATTTGTTTAACAATAATATAGAATAGAAACAAGCTGCATATCTTAGCGTATGAGAATCTGAAATCAGCTAATGTTTGCCTCTCTGAATGTTGAATTAACTTGAATGAATAATTGAACATCATAGTTGCTGCTGACTAATTTGCAGTGTTTCGAAAGCACAATGCCTTCCAATCAGATTTCACTGTAAACAGGACTTGTTCAGACTAATGTTGATTGTGGAGGTGGCGGCCATTGTGATTTAAATTTAACGTCCAACCAGAAAGTGCACAGCTCCTTCATTAGCTGAGCAATATGACGTCTAGACATGTGAAGTTCGAGAAAGGCTCGTTAAAACGTTTCACACAAAGGATGTGAATTGAACCCAAAGCTGCTGAAACGAAAACCTTTCACCAAAACAAATAATCTGTGCATTTGAGTCGTCTTCTTCTGAATGCAGATTTTCCATGTTGCACTTGTTGTGAACCAAATGTTTTTTCCTTGCCGATGACGACGTCCTCTGATCATCATCAAACCAGATGGCCCCGACACACCTGTGCTGACCAAGGACGCCCCGAAAGAGTGCGTCGGGGGAGGGGACGTGTTGGTGGGACAGACGGTGCGTCTCACCTGCATGTCTGACTCGCTGCCCCCTGCCCTCTTCTCGTGGCAACGTGACGGACAGCCGGTCGCGTCCGGCCAGCCGGACAGCGGGGTGCTCAGCCTTCAGACTTTCTCAACGGATGAGAGCGGCCGGTACGTCTGCACGGCCAGGAACAGCATCACCGGAGACACGTCGGAGCAGGGGACGGTCTTGGCCGTCGTAGGTGAGTTATGGCGGTCGCTGACCTCTCTGTGACTGATAATGATGACAGTTGGTTTTGGACTGCGTGGCTGTATCTGTCTTCTCGACAGGAGAGGGACAGAAAGTATCCTGGGAGATTGATCTGGTGAGAATGTGGTCAAAGTCATTCAATGACTTTCACACATACTCTCTCTCTCTCTCTCCCCCTTTTATTTTCATTCCTTTCTCCCTGTTTCTCTCTTCCTGCTATTACTTTATCATCCTTTTTTTAGACTCTTCCCCTCCCCTCCTCTATCTTCTTTCCTTTTCCTCCTCTTGTCTGTCTAAGCTCCAGACTCATTATCTTTATTAATTCTCCCCCTTTGACACTGTTTTTTTTTTTTTTTTTTCTTGCTGTTTCAGACACGTGTCTAAATGCCGGGGAAGTGGCTGGGATTGTGATTGGCTGTTTGCTGCTGATCATAATCATCGTGCTGCTCATCTTGCTCATTGTCTTTCTGGTGCGACGGAGGAGGGGTACGTCTGTGTGTGCAAACATGGACGTTTTGTTCATTTGTGTAATGTTTGGACAAACACTGTGTAAAATGCTTTTTGTGAGAGCTGTGTGATAATGCATGATAATAGCTCAGGCTTGTTTTCTTGCATTAACATGAGATTTTATGTCGTTTCTACTGTCACAGCACAACAAAGAGAGGGGGAGACTGTGCTTGTGCAGAAAACCAACCCGAATCAGAGGCCTGTAGTAAGTCACAGTAAAGTTTACTATTGATTTTGCATTCATCTTGTCCATGTGATTGGTGCTTTTCAGAAATTAACCCCCTCATTCCATCTTTCTTTTGCCGTCTCCTCTCTCTCCCTCCCCTCATTTTTCACCTGCTCCCATTAAGCCTCCAGATCCACAACCTAATGGTGCAAGGGATTTAGGCCAAGGTCCCGATCCTCCCCTCTATCACTTAAACGCACACACACGCCAACCTGACCGCTTGTACACAGCGCCGCGTGAAAACCAACAGACACTGCCGCTGAACGGCCTGCGTAACTCCAACACACACCGGCACAATGGCGGTACCCACGCGAACAGGCTGCTGCATGAATCTTTTCAGAACACCAGTTCACAACCACACGATGGCATCGACAATCCAGCTTTCACACACACCGATGCTCAGAACGCAAACACACTCCCAACCACGCAGCAACAAAATCCCAACATTCTCATACAGGCCGGTGCTGCACAGGGTGGCGCCCAGCCGCCGGCGGTCCACGTCAGCCTCAACACGCTGCCAAGAAACGCTCAGCAGAACAACAACAACTCGCAAATGCCCACCATTCATGTGAACCTGAACTCGTACCCGACCAACGGCCAGCAGACGCAGCAAGACAGCTCATTTCCTCTCAGCAATAATAACCCTTCGCAAATGCAGCCAAACTTGGACTATGCTGGGCATTCAAATCCCAGAATGCAAAGTGGGCAGTTCTATCAGAGTGACCCTCGGCTGAATGGTCAAACAGAGACGGGCCATCAGGATCGGCCCGGACTTATCCCCACCGGATATACACACCATAACAGTAACAACACTTCTCAGAGGAACGCCGACACGCAGACGTACCAGCAGGAGCCGGAGCCTCGCAGCAGGTCTGACAGAAACTCAAGGGGACGAGACACCCCAGCAAGCCCCTCCCCTCGACAGATGCCCTGGGATCGCCTCCGAGGGACGCCATCATACCCCAGTGGGACGCTCCAAAGAGGACGGAGATCACCTGACTACCTCACCACTGACAGCACAGACTACACCACCCATCCCCTCGCCGTACGGGAGGAGAGAAGGCCGAACAGATCTCAGCCTCGACCTCAGAGCCAAGCCACTTTGCGGGGCAGAGCTCCACCAAGACAAGATGCACCATCGGCGGAGAGACAGACACGCAGTCGTTCGGCTGATCTTCGAGTACCAAGCACTCACAGTGTAACACAGCTTGAGGCTACACACCACACACAGAGAAGTCCCCGCACACAAAGGGAGCATACTCAGCGAGACATCAGAGCTTTGCCTGGTAGCCAGACCGCCCCCAGGCAGGAAGCCACACACAGTAATAACCCCCAGGCAAGGCCTCTCATGAGCCAGCCGGCCTCCGCGGGCCGCTCTGCTGTGTCACAAGGACTCACGACACAACAGGGACCGACTGCACTGCAGGGTGCAGATACAAGAGCTTTGGCTGATCCTAATCACCTTCCACAGGCACACATGGCCCAGCAATTCAGAGCAACGCCGATCCAAGAGCCGCCACAAGGCCCTGGAACGCTGACACAGCCTGTCATACGTGGCGCCAATCAACCTCGCCAAGGAGGCAGCGCTCCAGTCCAAAAGTCCTCTGCCCAGCCTAATCCCAATAACCTAACCCAGGCTGCACTCGCAGCTCACACCGCGAGGAGTCAAACATTTCAGAACCGGAAACAGCAGACCCAGGCTGCCCTGCTTCACCCCGGGCCACAGGCGAGGGCTCCTGCAGCCCACCGCCCTCCGACTCCTCCTCCCGTCATCCCCTTAGAGCAGTTCCACGACCTCCCCAAGAAACGCACTCAGCACAAATCCCCAAACAGAGGCCCCCAGCCCCCCAGACCTCCTGCTAACTTACCTGTGGCTCAAAGGCACCAGCAAGTACAGCGTCCTCATGTGCAGCACCATCCGGCCACGATGCCCGCCAACCACCACCATCACCATCATCCCCACGGCAACGTGCATGCCAACGCACACAAGCATGCTCATGCTCATGCTCGTGGCCATGGGCTCCCCACCCACTCCACCCACCCACGGCAGGTGAGTGAGCTCAGCATAACGCGACTGCTGCCACCAGAGGATAGATATTTATTGATGTTACAGATTTCCAGCAAGTTTCTCTCTTTTAGATGAGCACTTACGGTTGTCACATCATGTTTTACCTCCCGTTCGCTCGCCTGTGTGAAATGCAGCAGGGCTGCTTCCTCTTGCACTTTCTCTTCTACAGTTTGTGCTTTTTCTGAAGTGTGCGATCCTTGAAGGAGTCTTGAAAGCACTCAGATTTTTTACGATTGACAGTCTTCTCAGTGCCATAGAAATGTATTTAGTCTTGAGCGTTTGTGACACTGTTGGCAGTTATTTTTTTTTAAAAAGTAGCATTGTGTGTCAGAGGTTCTGCCTCGTCTTCTTGCATGACATGTTGGCAATGAAGGGCTTGTTGTGTCTTTCCAGCAACAGGCTCACAGAGGGAGACCAAGATGATGACAGATGTCAGCAGACTACACTCCACGATATCCCGCATCCACTGACACAAACAAACAGCTGACAGACATGATCCAATATACCACCAAGCAAGAGTGACTGCACAAGGTTCTGCACTCAAAAAAGCTGTCATTGCATGGCGTCTCAGCCCTTAAGTCAGTTTTCTTTTTTTTTTTTTATAAAGAAACAAACATTCCTCCCATAGGGATGATGAAATTTGACTTTTTTGGAATTCAGTCCTGCTTTCCCAGAAAGAAATGACAAATTGCCTCTAAGAAGGAAGCTTGATGTGCCCTTTTTTAAAATGAAATCCATGTAATAAACTAAATTATACAGAATTTTAACATTAAATGCTACCCTTTAAGCTTTATCCCACACACACACACACACACACAAACACCAATACCTCTGCTCACATGTTTTCGACTATTTTGACTTCTGAAGCGCTGGTCATGCATCAAACTTTGCCAAGAGCCTGCTCAGAGCGGACAGGTTCAGTGATCCATAACTCTTGACCAAGCTCACATCCTCTCATCCATCTATCATCAGAACTAAACATCACTACCTTTGACAAAAAGCATTTGAGGTGCTTTCACGACTGTCTGTATGTGTGCAACACTTTAAAGAGCTCCTACAGTGTCAGATATGAAATGAGGAGGGGTCTCAGCATGAGATGGACTCGTCTTCCCGGGAACGCCAGCGGTAACTAAAAGAAGAAATTAGCCGTAGTGGCGGCAGTAATGTACATGGAACTGTTTATTTTATGCCTTCTGTTTACAGATGCCTCTCATGACACTTCTCAATTAAGGGGATTCGCCTCAGTGGCGCTCAGAAGTAATGCTCAGCTAACTATGAAGGGGATCCCACGAATGGATGGGCGCTTATTAATTAAATGCTTTTATGCGACTCAAATGACTTGGAAAATAATCACGCCCGTGCATGAATGAGGTCAGCACAAAGACCTGAGCTGCCACGCGTTTTGCTGAAAAAGCAATGTGAAACAATTTGCTGTCAGCACTGGGTCATGAGATGTCGTTATTGCTTTATATATATTATGTATTTATTGATTTATGAGGTCTGTGGTTTTTTTTTTAAGCTCAGGGAAGAACTTGCAGAATTTATTATTTGGATCGCACCAGCTGATATTTAACATGGGCATTGTAGTTAATGGATATGAACTGTAGATTTATTTTATCCTGCACCTGTAAATTTTTACCAAAGCAGGACTTTTTAAAGTTTTTTTTAGCCTGAGACTATAAAATAGAATTTTTTTTCTCATTTGGGACAAAAAGCTTTACCAAAAAGCCTCACAAACTGAAGTAAGAAAACTCAACAAACCATGATTTTAATATGTATCTGAAATGTTTTTATGGCATTTTTAAAATAATCAGAGCTGTTGGGTGTAATGTAAAGTGTCTCGCTGCCTCATAATGAACTTGCACTATGAACTTACACTAAAAGGAGAGGACAAGCACTGCGGCAATACACTCATTACGCCACCTAGCTGGGACCAGTGGGCAGTGCAGTCAAGAACATCAGAGCGATAATCAAATTTACTGATTGTAAAGTAAAGCTTTTCACCACCTCTTAAAATGATGAATATGCAATTTTGTATGTATGTGAACATGTGAGGAGAACAGATCAGGGAAGCACACCTTTTTCTGTTTTTAATCAATTAATGAAATTATTCATTCATTCATTCATTCATTCATTAATCGATAACCCAATAAAAGCAGGTGTGAGACCCAATTCCAGTCCTGACCTTAAGATTAATAAACGCTGCACTAAAGCACAAATTAGTGTTTATCCATCCTCAACAAATGCACTTGACACTGTGTAACATTTGCAAAAAAATCTACAGTCGTCCAGTTGTTGCAGGAAATTACTTCACCCTGTTTGAAAGCAATACAATGCATTTGCATCCTGTTTCAAAGATAATGTCACCAGTGGAAATTGGCAGAGAACCACAAACAGGGTTTGGAAGTCAAATATATTCAGAGACGGAGTAAATGAACACAAACTCATTTTTTTGTCTTTTAATGGAACCTGCTAACAATAAGAGAAACTATATCGAAGAAAGAGAGAAAAGATAAAAACACATAAAGTCAACGACTAAATTTGAATCTAAATTTGAGCACATTTTCTGTCTCCAGCCATCATCGAAATAAGACTCATTTTACAGACTTGAAAAGTTGTTTCTCTTTTTGTAAAGTGAATACCTGTAAATAGTCGACAGAGATGTTGAATTTGAGAGATGCTGCAAGCACAGTGTTAATCTTTGCTCCTCAAGAAGAACTTGTACATTCTTTTGGGTTTTTGAAAATCTTGTTTTATGAATAATAATAAAGATTTTTTGTCTTTTTTTTGTGTGTGTGTTTGCGTGTATCCGGGGTGAAGTTTACCGTTCAACAAAACCAAAATAACTTTCAGATTCGGCGCATTGTTTGTCTTGTTTCCGTCGCAGTGGAAATCAGTTGTCTGTTTACAGCAGAAAGCACAATCATGACTCTATTTTGCCTCTTCCTTCAAAGTGAGCGCAACTTCCAAACATGTGGATCGTTTGATTTTTCGGTACAGAATACTTCCTCGCACCTGACAGTAAGTCAGACAACAAAAAGCAACTATTTATTCTGGCGTTTCCCTTCGAGTCACAAAACTGCTCGCAGTCTGAGCATATTTCTGCTCGCTGTGTCTATAGTGCTAATTATGCATGGCGCCTGGGTGCAGCCAGCGCTGCTGTTGATTCTCCTCAGATGAATCTGTTCCTTCGGCTTGTTGTGGAGGTACAGAGCATGTGTTTGGATCACAGCTTCATAAGTCTCCCAATCCCTTGCTCCCACTTGCACGTCACCTCTGATAAACAGTCCTGCTGCTCACTATTGGAGACACTTCACGGTAGTCTAGCACTGTAATGAGTGGAGATGAAGTGCGTTTGAGTACCTGGAACTAGAAAAAGGTTACGGCATTGCAGACCAGTTTCCAGATGAGAGCTTTGATTTATGAAAAGTTCGCAGCAATTTTACAAATGCAGTACTTTGTATACAATGCAGCTCCCTCTGCCTTTGGAGTGAAGTGTGTTGTTTATGGCCTAAACGATTTAAATTACAAGACACTCTGTAGTCTTGAAACACGCAGCACAGTAAACTTCAAACGCTGATGCGGCCATCTTTCCCGGGCCAATTTGCATGTAAATCTGCTCGTGTTGTTTTAGTACACTGATTTACTGTGATTTACTGTGACTGACGCAGGTAATTGTAATTGTTTACGCATCCCTTTGGAAGCATATATGAAAGGCTAACATAACTCACGTGCAGTGTGTGCAAATAGGGCACAGTGTGTGTGTGTGTGTGTGCGTGTGTTAAATATGCAGCAGAGAGCCTTCCTGTCTCAAGTGTGTCGAGAGTCGTGTCGATTTTACTCAAGAGACTGCAGTAGATGTGCACTGGAAAACTTAATACCACAAAAATGGCCAGGACAGTCCTAATCCAATTTTAATTTAAATTCAGTCTAACTCAGCAGGCGCACATACTTTTTTGCAGATTTGATGGCATTTAATAGCATAAAATAACATTAGAGGTGCCATGAGGCCCAGGCAGAATTGAGTCAAATTATATAATATCTCCAACTAAATAACAGTTTACGATGCTGCTTGTCTTTCCTACACTGCGGCGATTTTGTCTCCACCACCACCGGAGAAAAGAGAGAGGTCGAAGCATGATGGTCCTCATAAGTTCATATCAACATTGAAATGAACTTTTTGAGATT
>JAUZTA010000030.1:5721238-5733864 GCA_034780835.1 Ctenochaetus striatus | reverse complement strand
GAACTGACGGGAGGCTGGCCAAAATTGTGGAAAAGTGGCGGTGATTGGACAAAATTGCAAGGTCGTGCAGAATTCACAGAGATTGGTTGAATTTGTGTTAATTGTTGCGATCGCAACATCGCGAATTCCTGGAGGGACTGAGTAATGCCCCAAAACATGTTTTGACCTTTTGATCGACCTGTTCATCCTTGGGTCCAAATGGTTTTTTTGGGGCCAAATTGGAAGAAAATCCCTGAAGGCATTCCTGAAATATTGCATGCGACCGTACAGACGGACTACCTGAAAACGCTCTGTCTCTGGTGACGGCTGTCATCAGCGCAGAAGCACAAAGGAAGGACATTTGTAGAGCCGGTAGTCTGAGTTTTTACTTCTGCTTTTGAAGTGAAGGACCACCCTTGAATACCGTAGCCCCAAACTCACATAGTGTTGGAGTTCTGTGCATGTAGTTAGTGCGATAACAAGATGGCCCTTGAATTTAAATGGCCCATTATCATTGTTTTTAATGAGCTTGGCCCTGAGATTGCTTTTTTTTGTGAGACATCTACCGAGGATCCTATTTTTCTCTATCTTGCAGGAGTTGAATACTTGCAGCGATAAAGCACAGATTGGAGTGGCAGTGAAGCTGCTTCTGCTTGATGCACTGACTTGAGGGTGTAATTATTTTGTGTGATATCAAGCTAGGGCTGAAATTGCAGGCAACTTGGAATTAGGTATATATGCTCATCTGTGCCAAGCTTTGGACCCTGCAGACAAGAGTGTTTGTTTGGCTGCAGTGCAACGAGAAAACTCTGTTAGTAAGCCGCTAACATTGTCTCTGCCACCTGTGAGCTTTAAGCCAGGCTTCGTGTTTTCCGTTCCAGCAGGATGTACCCTAATACATCTTGTTAAAAGTTTTTCAGTGAAGAATAACTGCCATCTGCACTCTGCGCACTCCAAAAATATGCATCAAATAATGAAACATACAGGGGGGAAAAGATCTGAGATCCATCCTCTGGGCGGCACTGCGCCAATACATCGTGTCACTCAGGATCAGTCAAACTCTCACTCACTTAGCTGCTGACTTGATGACTGAGCCCCACTCGCCGTCCTGCGCTGTCAGTTATTTAGTCAGCCAGTTGGACGGCCCCCTTGTGTACCTCATCTCTCGCACACACATCCTCATCCATCTAATCTGCCAGGCTTTTCTGTTCATTAAGACAAGTAACCCTAACTGGCCACATGAATATAACAAATGTGCCTGGACTCTGCCGCCTTATTGCGACGAACTCTCCGGTTGTCTGTCACCTGCACTAGGGGCTTGCTTTACTATAGCCATAGACAGTTAAATGAGATGTAATCAAGTAATTACATTTTTGATTTAACCACAAATAGAGATCTTAAATGCTTAAACATCACACAAACATTAACTACGAAGTTGTCTATCAGAAACTTTAAGCATACCTTTAAAGCATGATTTAACAGAAAGGGAACTTTGAAATGTAACCATAAAAAAAAACTTAATCGCTTCCCGTGATGTCAAACCTCAATCATACCTAATAGACAGAACGGCACTCGGATGAATGAGGAACCGCATAATTAAGCCATTTAGCAGATGTTTTTTATCAAAGGCTGCTTACAGTACCACTGGCGCGCACATATTTCTTTTGAAGCCACAGTGGCAATCAAATGTGCAGACTCTAAATATATTCGGGAAATGAGCCAGCACTTATACTGGATACAGTGCACACTTCAAAGTCACTTGTGTAGCGGCGGATTCTTTTACTGCTTCGGCTCAGCTGCTTACCTTGGACAATGAGGTAGACGTGGGCGATGCGGGGCTTGTTATTGGCCTGAAAGGTGCACGTGTAGGGCCCCTCATCGGTCACTTGCACCTTGTCGATGTGGATGGAGAAGTCGCTGTTGTTACTGTTGGCCAGCGTCACGCGCTTGTCCAGCGACCACTTGTCCGTCCCCGTGAACAGGATGTTAGAGCGGTTCAGCCAGGCCTTGTGGGTCACCTCCTCGTCGATCCGACACCTGTGACGGGACAGAGGGGGGATCAACAGGTAAGAGTTCAGTTCGATTTTATGGTTGGGATTGATACTTAATTCTGCTAAGAGGTTATATTAATGGTAAAAACCAGCTCTGAAGTTACAATTTATAAGGGATTGACAGCTATTACATCTCTTTAACCTGCACAAAAAAGACCAAAATAAACTGTGTCCTTAACAAAAATTAGTAGCTAAGAACTAAATATACACCTGTTCTGCAGGGCCAACAGCATCTCAGAACTGCAGTAGTTTTTGCATGACCTAAATTAGGAATATGGTTACATTCGGTTTAATATTGGAATATTAGAATAACCTTCAAAAAGACAGAAAAGGTCTAACTGAGTTTTTTTAAAGTTATGCGCCACCATTCCCCAAAAATCAGTCCCTCTTTGGTGCTCTGATCATGGCAGGAAGCGCTCTTTAGCATATGTTGATTTAAAATCTATAATCACTGTTCAATTACTTGAACATACAGTGACTGAAAAGGCCATAACATATATAATTCATATAATTTACTGCTAATTAAACCATACAGTGACCCTTTTGTTCCCAGTGCTGTGTTTAAGCACCTGCATTCATTAGGTGTTTTTCTATTCATACAGTTTTTTTTTTCTTTGTCGTCTGCCTGTAACACAGTATGAATGACTCTGCATCACTCCTGTAATCAGGTGGAGCAAACCGGGTGAAATTATAGCTATGGGAAATTCGGCAGCTTGCGAGCAATGGTTTGCATTAGACGTGGTCATTTAACATTCTCTTCACAGCTGGGTTACTTTGTTTTGTCTAAAAAAGAAAATGAATTCAGTCCAAGATGAGGTGGCCATTTGCCTAAAAATTGGTTTTAGACTCATGATGTAAGTTAATGGCAATAAAAGAAGAAATATGCGAAAAATAGAACAAAGATGCTAAACATTATGATGGTGCGGTGAATAAAGCACGATTAATCACAAGTGTTGTTTCGAAAATAAGTTTCAAAGCAGGATCCGGTGGCCCTGAGGTGTGACTTCAGTACTTGGCTTTGCCACTAGATGTCCTTACCCAGCTTCAACTAGCTGCAAGGACATGCCTCTGTAGTCCTCATGTTTAATTGATATGACCTGGATAGATATCACTGTTGAGGTAGATCTTAGATCACCTGCCAAGTCGGTGGCAGTGACACCACAATGCATAACAGCCTCAGTGCAGCTAAGCCTGGAAAAAATCGTCTACAAGGCACAAAGCTGATGTTAAGGTTGACACATGACCTGAGGGCCAGACCACTCCGAACAGTTCAGGAAATAAAGAAAAGAAGAAGAAGAATATATTGATTAAGATTCTGTCCATGTCTGGTGGGTTTAAATGGAGAGGCAATATAGTAAAAAAAATCCTACCATAAAAATTCATTATCTGTGTACAAACGGTCTATTAATCTATTTTTAAAATTAATCACTCCTGCACTGATGATGCTGCTGCAGGACTGCAAGCCCAGAGGAAATGAGCACCATAATAGCATCAAAATGTGCCTCCGTCTTAATGGCCTGCATCAAAGCCAACACAACAGCCTTGTCTCAAGCATAACACAAGCATTTGTGCCACTTGGGCAAAAGTGATTTTACATAAAAATGGAGTTTATTTATAAAGCTCTTTAGTCTTTTGTTTGTCAGCTACTGGGCGTTGAGTGCAGACTAAACTTAGACACACATTTGATTACAAAAGATGCCATCGCATCTTTGCTGACGGAGCGATGAAGCCAAGCTCTGTGCTGTGCCGTACGACTTTCACAACATTAGAACATTTTTTTAAGCTGCGGTTTCCAACCTGGAGCGGTGAAGCCCCAAGAGATTCGATGCAAACCTGCGGCATTTGTGAGCAAAGCGGGGAAACATATCTTCACACAACAAGGGTTTGTTTTTTCCTAACTGATCTAATTTTTAGTTTAGTTTTGGATATTGTTCTTGAAAGAACTTAAATAAAATAACAAGTTTATGCTTATACTAGAAAAACCTGCATACCTTTACATATTTGGCAGGGAAACCACATGTATAGGCATATTTTTTTGTTTTCTTTAAACAATCAAAGGTCATAACTGCTGGTTTAAAGAACTAAAGGGGATTTCCACTAACAGAGAGCATTTAAAGGTTCTGTGCACCAGAAAGTCATGAGACTGGCTGCATTGTCGGTGCTGTGCAGCCTCTCTGATACCAAAACTATAAAGCAATCAAATGTATGTCATGTCTAAGAAAACTGTGTTGTTATATTTAGTTTTGTCTTGTCTCTTTGTTGTCTCGTGGCTTCCTGTTTTATTTTGAAATCTAACTCTCCTCTAGTTTCAGATAACTTGCCCCTTCCCCTTGTGTGTTTCCCGCTGGTCTGATTGTCTGCCCTGCTCTGATTGTCTCCACGTGTTTCCCTTTACCTTGTGTGTATATATGGTCTGTGTTTCCCTTTGTCCTGTACTACTTCGTCTTGTTTGTCAAACCAAGAGAACCTATGCTGATCCAAGCCGCCCTTTTTCAAGTCGAGTCAGGTTTTGATTTCTTCGTTACTTACTTAGTCTTGCCTTAAGTTTATTTGATACTTTGTCATGTAATAGTTTTCCTCAATAAGAGCGATTTTTATTTGGTACTTTTGTTACCTATTAGGATTCCTCTGTACGAGAGATTTTGTGTTGATACTTTGTTATTAAAATTGTTTATTTTGAACTTTGAACGGTGTTGAGTTGTGCATTTGGGTTCACAACCTAGTTCAGTCGTGACAATGTAAGTTTGAAAGTGCAGATCTTTACCACCCTGGTGCATTGAATTTAGAGTTTAAGATGTAAATATCCCCCCCAAAAAAACTTAAATAAATTCTAGAGATTTCACTTTTCAACAGTATCAATAGCACAGCTTCGGGCTACAAGCCTCAATGACATTATAGATCAGCACCTTTGATTTCTAACTTTGAGAGAGACTTGTTAATGTTAACAAATATTGACAGGAGCTTTCTTGGCTTCAGAATAACAAATTTGACTTCAATAGAAGGCCCACTCTTCTCTCCGGGGAAGAGGGGACTAAAAGAGGAATTTGTTCAGAGATATGGAGACGTGCAGGCTTAAAGGTGATGAAAGTAATGTTGACCTGGATTTTTTTTTTTCTTCTTCTTTTTTTTTTTTCTGCCGCTGAGTGTGCTGCCAAGTCAGGTCACATCCACACGAGGGGGGGAAAAAAGCAAGTTGGCTGTTTTTCTGCTTGGTTGGGAGCCGGAGGAAAGCTATGATTTCGACTTTAATCACTCACAGCTAGTTAGTTGGAAGCCGGAGAGGCCTGTTCACAGAACTGACCTGAGCATCAGCAACGTTACATCTATATGAAAGGAAAATATATGAAAGGAAAAAGCGATGGCAAACAGACGGGATGACTCAAGTGACATCTGACAGGCATTATAAATCAATTAGATATAGAATAGACAGAGCTGGAAAACATGGCACAATGTGGGATGCATAATTGAAGTCATGTGACAGAGTTGGCAATTAAAGCCGCATGACAGGTGGGGGAGGGGGGGGATAAACATGTTTTTCATGTAATTAGTAGGTGCAGGTGTAGGATCAAGAGTTACCTCAAAGTGACGCTTTCTCCTTCCAACACTGTAATGTTGTCCGGCAGGTGTCCGAATTCAGCTCCGTGCACGCTGGACCCTGCCAAGAAAAATGAGAGAATAGACCGGTGAGCATCCAATAATGGCACCAGACGCTCCGCCGGCGTTCATCAATCTCAGGTCGGATGCTCGAGGATCGACCGATGCGCCAAAGCAGGTTGGGAGGGCGATGTGCTTTGCATCCTGCTTTTGCTTATTTCTTAAAAAAGGAAAGTAATAAATATACTAAACAAAAGAGTCACAATGTCTGCACTGACCCCCATACTTGAATAATGATTCGGTTTTACCCTGCATTCTGTTGGGGTGCGCGTTCATTGAACAGCACTGATAATGAGCCAAGGGAAGAGGATTCACGCGGAGCTGCCGGAGCGTGAAATGAAGGGACAGCAACGGTAACAGAAGGGATGCTCATCCTGCCTACCAATACACACACACACACACACACACACACACACACACACACACTTGGAGAATAGAGGCACATGCTTACAAAAGCACAAACTCATACACACACACACACACACACAGGAGCATGCACACATCCTAAGAGCCATTAGTTGAAGAGGAAATACGAACTTTGCATCTCTGAGATGCGTTTGAGACACTCAGGTGGGGGGGAAAGAAAAAAGAAAAACCTTTCAGAAGTCATTTTGTGAACTTACTTGGATTACAAAGATAACCAAAGGTCTTATATGCTGGCAGTGATATTGCCCATTGAGGCAGGCCGCTCCCCACTAAGACACCTGGCTCTGTCCATCTAAACTCTGCCAAATCACAGCATGACACCAGATACCTCGGCTTGTGTCCTCCCTCTATCCCCGACAATCTCTTTCTCCCTCTGCCTGCAAGATGACCTCAATATCTCAAAAGACTTTTTGCCGTGGTCTAGCCTTGAGGTTTAATAAATGGTGACTTTATGAAACGAAGCCGCTGCAGTGAGGAGCCGAGAAGCACCTCAAGGTTTGTTAAACAGCCGCGCAGAGTCAATGACATGTTAAGCAAGCCGAATTGGAGTCCACTAAGAGACGAGACCTCGGAATGACGGCAATGCACCACTTAATGGACAGGAAGTGTGCCGGGGAAGTGTTGGTTTTAAATTAAAGGAGAGTCTTAGTGGAATCATGGTTTGATTACAAAGAATAATGAGAGAGGCTGCAGAATTATAATGAAACCATGGATTGCTAATCAAAAAGATTTTCAAAGTGCATAGCCAAAGGTCCTGGGAAGTGCCAACCACAATAAATAACACTTTATCATCTTTAAAATGAAAACTAATTATGCATGCTCTCTTTTTCATGTGTGTTTGCAAATGTGAGAGTGTGATTTGGCATACTGTGCAGATACGCCAATGTAAATATAGGCTGCATTCATGATCACCTATTCATATGTTAATGTATGTATAATTTTGCTCATTCGTCACTGCATGTGTTGCTCATGTCTTGCGTGTATTTGCAGAACTAGCGCTGCAGCTGTCTATTGCTCACGGGTGTGAGTGCGTGCGTTTGTTTGCTGACATACCAGCGGAGAAGGAGAAAAGAGGACAAACTAATGACGCCTCAAAAGAAAACTGGCCCTGAAAATCTCCCGCTAAAAGCTGTAATCGCATTAATGGGTGCTGCTGCCGCCGCCGCTGCTGCTGCTGCCACTGCTGCTGTGCTATCTAGGCCGGCCAAGGATCCCAAAACTGGCTCCATCTTTCTCTCTCTCTCACTCTGAAAAGCCTTGGGGGAGGGGCATAGCACATTAGCCATTGTGCCCCATGCTCGAAAAATGTCACAAGCTTTCGTTTATTGTGTTTTTTTAAAAATCCAGAGTAATGCATAGCATCGGCGCGCTCATGCATCCTGTCTAAGACTCAGACAGTCCTCAGCTCGAGCCCTCAGCTGTTCCCTTTCAAGTGCTCTGTACTCAACACACTAGACTTTATTTAGGTTAATTCAATTCAGTTCCAGGGCTTGGGGCTTGGAGACAGATGTGACATGCTGTCATAAATACACACTACCCCACACATACACACACACACACAAAATCACAGGCACACATGTAGAGAGAAGATGCTCCCCTATCACATAATGTAACCACAGGGACACATAGGCGACGCACACGTTTTGATTGAATGAATGATGAATGCATACACTGAGTGCTCCAAACAACACTGCGAAGGTTACAAACCAGCAGGGAGCTATTCCCATTTCCCTACTCAATTCCCATTTTCACAGCTCGATTGGTACCTTGCATTCTAAAAAACCTGTATCACCCTGCCTCCACTCCCTGGCGCCGCACAACACGATAACCAGGTCAACACGTTCAGCCCACACCTCCTCCTTCTGCACGCTGATTCATAGATCAATCACAGACGCCGGTTTGCGCGCACACACACACGTATGCAAACACACTCATCGATGAGCCACGGCAGCAGGGATGAAGGTGTGTCTGAGTTCACCGTGACAACAGAAACAGCAAATATCCACTTCGCAGTCCCGATGGAAATGACTTCATCTAGACGCATGAAGTCGAAACACACACAGAGACACACACACACACACACACACAAACATCCAGCATTCACTCTGCCTGATTTATGCAAACACTCACTGCTGAGCAACTTTCTGACCTCTGTCACTCAATTTGAATTAAAGATTGAACGATTAATTGGTCGGCAGATTATCTGTCATTTGGAGATAATCAGCACTGGTCGATGTCTGCGCTCATGAGGCCGAAAAAATAAATAAAAAAAAAAATTGGATGAAGATGTAACTGCAGGCGGCCTTGTCAGTGTGGCTGCTTTCGAACGATGTCAACACTCTCCCTTTGAGTTTTTTTTTGACGGGTACAAAGTTTTAAGCCTTGTACTCTCACGCACATTTGCAGAGATTTCCTTAGTAGCTGTCTTCTGTCTATTTTTTTTAAGTTAACTCTTTTCCCTCACTCTCCTCAATGACAGGCAATTTATTCTGAAATTATTACCAGCTAGCCTTAAATATATTATCATAATGTATAGACTAAAGCAGCTCAGTGATGCCAGATGAAGCTATTGTTAAGAGGGTTGGAGCCAGATTTTGGGTCACGGGTTTGAGTGGGATGCAAACTGTGTTTGACTTCAGTCATGTACTGAATCCTACAGTGCAACAAAATGTATTTTTAATTGCATCAATGGATAAAATTAGCTCCATCTTAAACAGCACATCACAGGACAAGATAAGCATGTGTATTAGATTATAATGTGAATAAAACAATTGGATTATATACATGAGTTTGTCTCTTTACTCTGAAGACTCAATGTCCAGAGAAGGTGTTGCTTTGATCTCTGTGCAGGTAAATGCGGACATCATAAGAGAAAATATTGTGCAATTTGACAGCTTGTGTGGGAAAAACAAACAGGACCAACATCTGTATTTGACAGATGTGAGACCGGCTCTGTCCTGAGACATGCTGCTTGCACACAAAGCGTAGCTTGAGAGTAGCTTGACAGCTGGACTACTTTGTTTTGGCACCAAGACGATATCGAAAACGTAATGCAGAGCACGTTGCATGCGACCCAGGCCCTCAGGAACGTTGACTGGCTATACGCCGAGAACTGACTGTAGATTTATAGCTAGGTGCACCGTGGGCATGTGCACCAAGATTTCAGCTGCTAAGATATTCTACCCTGAACAAAGAAGTTTGACTGATGAGAATTTGATAATATCCTCTGATAAGAACCGGTTTTAGCTGAAAATCCAATAATGAACATATGATGCATTACCTTATCTAATAAAGCTGATTTCATACTAGATAAGATTTTTTGCTTTAAGTTCAGGAATATTAACATTCCGCCGTGAAAGTCGACAATTAAATTAAAGTAAATAGAATACTGTAATTCATGGAGGTAAACGGTTATTTAATGGGCTTTTACAGATAAAGGCATATTAAATGCACATCTGCAGCATCTCATTAATGGGAGAGACGGAGCGAGGGGTGTAAAACAACAAAATGTAAACATCATGCAGCTGAATGACAGCATGTGTCTCCCTCCCTTTGATGTAATCCACATTATTTATCCCTTTCAGGCAATTAATTCAAATGTTGCCAGCCAAACACAACGGACATGATCAAACAGAATAATAATGAGTCCGGAGTGCAACCAGCAGCGTGCTGTTGCGTGGCCAAAACAGAATCTTCAGCCATCACTTTCAATTTCTGGACTGCTTTTGGTTTTATTGATCCCCATCTCAGCTTCTGCTTTTTTTTTTTTCTTCGCTACCTCCAGGGTCTCGGCACGCAGGCCGACTGCACCCACCGCGAGGATTCAGGAGTCTCGCCCACTGACACTCAAGGAAGGAGGGAGCTGTTTGCCAACGGGGAAGCTTAAAACTACCGGCTACCCTGCAGACTCTAAACGCAGAAACACGAAAAACAATGTGTATCCCGAAAGAGCATTTTATCTGTACAGCTGTAGTTTTCTACTTTACTAAAACAGAAATGGATTTGTTTATGAGAAAGAGAGAGAGAAACCATGAGATAATGCAGTGGCCCCCGGTGCTGGCTGGTGTGGACACGAGAATATTGAATTACCCTGCTTATTGTTGTCTACAGCAGACACAGCCTAGTTACTGGTATCTCTTGTCCTTGCTATGACCCACTGCTTTTGGCACAAAATGTTAGCTCCCTCTCCATGCTATACATGCCTACACACACACACACACATGCTACACACCTATATGCTGTGCAAATTACCCCCTGAAGCTCTTGTCTGCACACTGTGCGGAGCCTCGGGTCAATGACATTTTTAAGGGAGTAAAATTTCATGTATTTTCTGATGGATTACACCCAGGAAAGCTAGTAGATCACTTTCACTGTAGGTCTTTTCAGCTGTTATTATACACCCTGCAACAGCAGAGCAGACATGCGTTTGACTGATATGTAGATGACTATCGATCGCCGTCCATTGGTAGACGCTGACATAATTCGTTCCACCTGTAGTCCAGTGCTTTTGCATGAGTGCTGTCATGCATTCTGCCTTTTGTCTGTAACAGCGTTGCAAGGCTGCTCGCTCAGTTCTCGCAAGACGTCTATTATGTGATTTGTATTCTCTTGACTTTTACATGCGCCTGTTTGTAATTGCACTTGCTACTGGCAGACACTTGAGTAGAGCTCTATTGAGCTGTACAACTTTAGCCTGCGTAGTCCTTGCGAGGCTGTCTTTGTACTCTTCATCTATTTCACATTGCCCTTGACGATAAAATAAACACAGTGAGGAGGGAAAGCTACTTCTGAAAGCATGATTGGCGTCAGGACGGATAACAGCAGAGGCTATAATGAAACCCATAACAATAATCCGTTTTAACGGAGGCTGCCGTGGTTTGTAAAATTGAAAGGAGAAGGAGAGAGCATAGCACAAGGTTGGAAAGGAGAGGTGAAAATAGATAGCCAAGTTTAAGATGAAAGAGAAGTCACTGAGAATGAAGAAAAGTTGTTTTGAAATGTGGAACTACAGGATGTTAAGGAGCAGCAGCAGTTACAGTACAGGTAGTTACACAAATGTAGAAGTACGGATGCTGGTTTCAGTTATCGTTGCATGTACATTTACTTCTCTAAAGTACTGAAATCTTTACACAAGTGTTAATAAAGATGTGTTTCAATCTCTCATAGAAGTGAAATTTAAAGAATATCGAATTCTGCCCTCTTATTGTCATTAAATAATATAGGCCATAATATTTTGTGAAATTATAATAAAGCGTTATTCAACAAAAAAACCCTCCTTTTTCATTTTTTAGGGTCATTTTAAGTACAAATAATAATAACAATGGTGCAACTTTGACATATCTGTTTAAGCAGTTATTGTGCCATGAAAATCTCTTGCATTTGCAGCACTGAGCAGTTTTCTAAGGTGATAATTACAGACGTACCGGTGTATAGTAACAGTAAGAGAAGATGCGACGAAGCAGCATCAATATGTCTGGGTAAGAATAGCACGAGGACACAGTCAGGGACGCAGGGGCAGAGAGCAAAGCAAAGAGAAAGACACACCCGCATAATTAACACCGGCATGCTGCAGCCAATTAAATATTTACAGAGGCACTTCCCTCTGACACCTTGATGATAAAGAGAGGCAGCCCAAGGATTATCAGATGCCGGGAGCCTCGGGCAGGAGACAAGGGGTTGAGGGATTAAACATTAACCGGCGCAGATACCCCCTTTTTCTTCCTCGTCTGATCCCATTTACTCTGAACGGCCCAATTCCAACCTCATGTCCACCTTTCTGTGAGCCCCATCTTCCTGCCATCCCTCCCCCTCCTCCTCCATTACTCCCGCTACTCACTCGGCCCCTTTGCTCCCTATCGATGAAATGCCCGACACCCCTCCCTCCCTCCCGTCTCCTTCCACCCTCAGCACCACCTGTCAGGGACCGAGCAACAGGAGAGCAGGGTGAGAGTGATGGGCGAGGAGCGAGAAACCACCTGGATGCCTCGCTCAGGAAAACAGCACAACAGCAAGACGGATATGCAGGTCGCCTGTTTTCTCACAATTGCTGGTGAAGCAAAATGGATGTCAGTGGGATTCCACCTGACAGGAAATCTAAGAAATGTCAGAGAAGTCACGGTGAATGAATTGTTTTGGATCCGTCTGGTAATGTCATTCCCCCCCCTGCTCGTGCTAAAGATCTTTCTCCTGTTGACGAATGTGGCGGAATGACTAAAATGAGTGTTTTCCAGACTGCGGCTCATGTTGACATTAGCTGCTCTGGTGAGCCTCTCGGATTGGTCGGACATAAAAACTTGCTTATTATTCAAAGTCATGTGATTTAGTAGTTTTTTTTAAAGCGTCCGTGTTCTTACTAGCGTAATTTCTGGACTTTAAGCCGCTACTTTTTTCACACGCTTTGAACCCTGCGGCTTAAACAGTGATGCAGCTAATTTATGGTTGAAAATAAAGGAGAAAGTGTGTGTGGAAGTTCGGCCTGCACGATTAATCGTTTTAGAACCTCCATGTAGATTCACC
>JAUZTA010000030.1:5653761-5665429 GCA_034780835.1 Ctenochaetus striatus | reverse complement strand
AGTGAGAGAAAGGATTACCTCCTTTGCTTCAGTGGAGTATGTAATTGTGGTAAAAAAAAAAAAAAAAAAAAACACACTGTGACTGGCTGTGACAACAAAACACAATTGTGCCGCAGAGAGCCGAGTGTGATGCTGGGAATTAGCAGCAGTGATAAAGATGGAGATAACAGTGAGAAGATGGGGAGGAAAGATTGGGCTGATTATCAGCGCTGATGATAACAGTGTTGGTGGTTATCATAATGAAGGTGGTGAGGATCAAAACGTGGCATAATGTCTTGATGATATGACAAAAAAAAGATGACTTGATTAAAATTGCTACTGATGCCAGTGATGATAGTGGTATTTTGTTGGCACAATTTTAATCACAGAGATCCCGGATTTTACATATTCTGCCATAATTCAGTGGCAATGGCAAGAAGGCTGTTTTGCATCACTTAATTCCCTTTGGTTTTTCTCTTTTTTTTTTCTTTGCATTTTCGTAACACAACCCTCCCCCCATATGACTTCATGAATATTCAACCACCGATACTGCCCAGGGGTATCAACACTGGTGTCATTCGCTTGCTTTTATTTTAAATCTGGTATGACTGCTAACCCCTAAAAATTTAATCAGAGCTACATGGCCTTTTTGTACCTACAGAAGCGAATTATTTCTAATTTAATTAATTTTAAGCTTTTAAGCTCGTCCACTCGCCTTCCCCCTCAGTCGATGAGGGTCCCATTTCAACTCTTGCCACCCATACTGATGAGCTGTCCACCATGTGGCCTGAGACTGAGGTAACCAGCACCCACAAGGCCAACACAGGCGTGCAAGAACAGGAAAATGAAAACTGGCAATATGGGTAATAATTTCACATTAATTAACAAGCTCCGTTTGCGTGTGTTTGGCCCAACGGAGGAAGAAATGTGGCTGAATTTTAAAGTTAGTGCCATCTAGTGGTCAGATCCGGATGAAGTCCAGTGCCAGAGTGTATTACAGGATGATTAGAGGAAGGATCTTTACTTAGGTCCCTTAGAGGAGAGTCATTACATTGTATTGTCTGCGCTGGGGATATCAAGTGTGGTGAGTCGGAGGCACTTGTGTCTGTTCACGCCTCAGTCATGTTCTGTGATTATTTGACCCTCATACATGACAGAAATTAAACCCAGCTAAGCTATTTATACACACTAAAGCTACAGTGGAAGTGAAGGAGGGCTGACACACACAACATTTAAGTGCTGTAAGGTTTGTTTGGGTCAAAACATATTTTAAAGTTAACATGAGAAATAATTACATTGGGAAATGAGATCTTAAAGTGGTAACATGATGAATCAGGGTGCCAAAACATATAAAACCAAAACAACAGGATCCGAAGAAATAACTAAGACGACAACCGGTGACTGACAAGTCGTCTTTCAGTGGATTTAGGCTCCACCTTCTGTACTCCACAGTGGCTCTGCCTCTTCCATCTGTCTGCTTCATTTCCCACAAATGACACAGCAACAACAGAAAACACCATGTACCGACCTAAAAAATGACAGATTCATAAGCCACCAGAGGATGACACTCAGTTCATCATCAACTAACTTACCTTTATTAAGAAATTTAGGTTCTAATCAACTCACCCATAGTAGTTTTCATTCGTTTACTGCTAATTTTATTCATGTTAAAATATCTTATCTTCTCTGCTTTGTTTTCAGTGTGTCTACTTTCTGTTTTTTCTTTTTTCTTTTTGTAATAAATATGTTGTATTAAAAAGGTTGATTTACTATTTATTAATTATTCAACACCACATCCACAATGTTTTCAACAGCACTAAATGTGTGCGAGGATAAACAGGAACAGAAACAGACTGAGGTATGAAAATTCTTTTGTATTATTTTAATGTCAAAATTTGCATAGGGTAGGTTTCGGATACACGTGTACCAATCTGATTATGTTGTCTTGCTGCCTCTAACTGGAAGCTCTGTATGGCAAGTACGGCACCTACGTAAACAAAGCTTTTATTAACTGGTCTTCCCTCTGACCCCAATCTTAGAAAAACCCAGATATGCTGTAACTCTGCATTGCTTTACACAGGTAATGTATGGCAAGGTCATTCGTCAGCCCTGTCTAATTAACTGGGTGGCCTGAAAATGCGCCTTTAGGATACCATTAACCCGTGCTAGCCTAACAAGGCTGTGCAAACACAGGCTAAATACCCAGCAAACACACATCTGCGGCCAGACTGAGTGGGAGAGAAGAGAGGAAAATCCATTTCATGAATATTGGATTTCATTATGAGGGTGAAAAACAGCTTTGCTGTGGATCATTCTTTAATGACCTAAAGTCCACATGCATGAATCTTTTAGTAGTGGCTGTCTGTTTGATATGGGAGAAGGCATAAAAGAAAAGAGAGAGGGGAGAGCTTCCTCCCTCGTGGGTTTTGACGAGACGGGCTGAGCACCTGGATCATGGACTCAGACAATCTTTCGGACAGGTACGTCATCCTGGTGCAGACAGAGGAAGAAGCCGAGTGGGGATCCAGCTTTTCAGACATTCTTGTTGCAGTTTCTCTTATTTATGGGAACTCAAGAGGAAGAAACAACAGATTCTGAGTCCAGATTTAATGCTTGTGTCAAATCTTTCAACCAGACTTTTTTTTTTTTTTTGCAGTCTTGGGGCTGGGCTTATTTCTTTGATCAGGGATTTGTTTTTAATATGAAAGAAGAGGCTTGCAGCTGACGAACCCTCCTCGCCTCCAGACTGATCCTCACTGATTGGCCGAGAGGTCAGACTCCCTTCTTCACTCCTCTGCACTCTCGAGCCATCAGACTGCACTCCACCCTTCACTTTGGATTATCGCTGGCAACTTACAAACGACTCCCCTCTCTGACCGGGACTGATTTTGCTGTGGCTCAACAATGTGAGAACGTGGGAGTGATTTTATTCAGCTAAAACCCAACAGCTGCATGTTGTATTTGTCTTATTTTGGTAATGGAGGGCTGTCATATTCAACATATTTAGCCCTAAAATATTTTCCTGTTCTCCCACAATCAGTCATTGACTCAGAGGTGACTGACATTATGATGAGTAACTGCAAGGCACAACTGGTGAGAAATGGCAATATAGCCAACATGCCTGGGAACATGATGTAATATTAGTCAGTGCAGCAATGCTGACTTGATTTCTCACATTTAGTGATGTTGTGACTCCTCTGCTGCTCACATCACGATTTCTTTGAATCTGTATTCAACTGCACAACCTGGAGTATCTCAGAAAGGAATGCACAAAATCAAAAGTCAAGTGCGTGCACAAGATCAAAAGCTTGACGCTTAATACAGAAAAATTAAACACATTAATCATATGTGTTACAATAAATATCACATTGGTATTGCTTTATTTTTTTTTCTCCGCAGTCTGAGGGGAAAGCAAGTGTTTCCCCTATTATAGAGCTACTTAAATTCAGGAGCTTCAACCGAAGATGCAGGTGGAGTAACACAGGCATGAAATGAATGTGGCAACCAACCTGGCAGAGCTAATAAATAAAACAACCAACCAGAGCCAGACCCAACCCTCCATATGGTGTGCTTCAGCCTCAACTGGTTCTCTGTGGCTCATCCACCCTTTGTGCAAGGCGCAGACCATCCCAAGAGTGGCCTTACCCTTTCCAGCACAGCCAATTAACTTCTGTAATGCAGCATTCTTCTCACCTACCACTTCCTTACATGCAGGAGTCATTACATGTGCTGCCCCGACTTGACCTTTTTCGAACAGGACTCATCAGTTCACTGGCATCCAATCGCCCCGATGTCAGCAGGCCTGTACCATGGGGTCCAAGGCCACTGTTGAGTGTGTCTGATGTAAAATGAAAAAAAAATATTATTTGTGCAGTTTTTTGGAAGATCAAAATGTTCTTTTCCATAGTCCTTACCACTGCCAACCTCCTCTTTTATCCTGGGGAAGGTGTAGACAATAGACTTCCTGCAATACACACGGATCCCTAACTGGCTCCCAATCAGCAATGATAAAATATGTTCAAAGGAGCAACAAGCCGAGCTGGAATCACTGCCATCAGAGATCAAACCTCAGTGTTTTCTCTGTGAGTCACACCAGCATCCACAAGCCCCAGCAAAAATAATCATAACCCAAAATCAAATGCCAAACCTGTTTTTCCAAATACTTTCGCAGGGAAAAATAAACTAACTGTTAGCAAAATGTGTCAAGTTTCATCAAAACCTGAGACATCAGAGTCCGAGGAAAATGCCACCTTTATTTACAGTGTAACTTAAGTGGCTCCGTTGAGTGAGGTATCCGCCATATTATTGTTGTTTTAATGAATTAAAATAACTTAAAGCAGTAATTTAATGTAACTAAATCTTAAATTTGGTGGAATTTGGATCCTGACAATCTGATATTTTCATATATTTGTAAAAAGTTTTGTCGTACAAACAAGGCAACAGATGGTCATAACACTGCAACAGGCAACCAGGCAGTTTTGATTAAAAAATAACCAAAAATGGATTTGTCTCCTAAAGGATTAGAATTCCAACAAATTAACTTTTATAGAAATGAAATAAATTTGATCAATTTAACAAGGAGTTTACCTATAATTTCATTCAGGCCTTATATAGATGTTAGAAAAGTATTCTTGTTATTATTGCCCTGCCGCCTGAGTGATATCAGCAGTATATTCATTAACATTATTGCAATATACTATTAAAATAGACTATTGAATGGTGCCATTCTTCTACAAACATGGCTAGAATGAAGTTATTATTATCTGTTCGCTTTCCTGTTAAACTTGCTGCACAGGGACTCGTCACAGTGGGCGTCTCAGCAGGGGAGGCGCAGCTTTTATAACACGTTTTCAAAATGCGGCATTCCCCAGGTAATCAGCCCGAAATGGAGCGCTGACAACTCTGATGCTCCTTTTTATCACATATGTCCATAACCATATAGACATCAAGTTGCTCCCTGAAAAAAAAAAGCAAACAGATGGCCTGTGATTGTGTGCTTCTGTCTTTAAGTGTGAGCTAAGAGCAGGAAGTGGGAAAGGGTGAGTGGACACGGTTTGGAAGGCCACGGGGTCCCCGGAGGCCGAGCACCACGGCGTTACTTATAGAACACAAACTAGCTGGGTTTTCTTTTTTTTTTTTACATTATAATAAATGCAGCGCTGCTGTAATGCAATTCTATCCACTTCCAATGTTTGACTGTGTAATTGCTGTCCTCTGAATTGAAATGTTGCAGTTTCAAAGACACAGTATTTCAAAGCCATTCAGTCTATATGGCTTGCCAACTCGTGTTGTGCCATCTTTGCTTTCAGCCTGTGCAGCACACTTGTATAAAAGAGAATCTCTGCTCATTTAGAAGTCTCTGCTTAAAGAATAAAATCACTGCGCTACATCAAACTGCTGTCAAAACGCTGACAACGGACATCTATATACTCGAGAATAAAAGCCTCGCTGTGATGAAGGGAGCAGAAATGAGGCATTAAATGGCAGGCATTGGCTAAAGAGTTTCTTATTTCAGTGCATGATATCGAACATATTTGCTTAAGTGTATCACATTCAGCTCTTTGCACCAATTTCGAGATACAAAAATATTTAATTTAATGCAGTTAATTACACATATGATGTCATTGCGTTAATTGTCTCCGAAAACGGAACCTCTAGATCAATTTTCACCAGCCATCATGAGGCTTCGCGTTAATTCACCATGCAAAACTACTCTGGTAAAAAATCTAATTAAAGGAAAATCTATAGTGCCAGCAGAACTGCCTCGAACATTTTGGGATTTATAAACGCTCTGCAGGACTGAACTGAAATGCAATTCTTTGCTAAAACTCTACGTGCTGCTGTCTTTCTTTTCTTTTTCTCCCGTCTAAAAAAAAAGAAATATATTAATAGAAGCCCCGTGTCAATAAGGCTTGATCATGATGGATTCAAGGGTGGATCAATCACGTCGGCCTGATTGAGAAAACACCTGCACTGTCTGCCCCACATTTGTCATGTCTGATTCTTCTGCCTCCCTGCAGTATACAGATCAATTCTGATTACAGCTGTCAAAGCCGAAATAACAGACAAAGGTAACTGCAGGTTTGATAAAGCAGATATTCATGATAAATAGACCAACATGAAGCTTAATAACAAGTGTTGAACGGGGTTGTTTATCTTCTATGGTTCAGATATCATCTGATTTAAATCTTCCATACTGTGGGTCCCGCTCCGACATCACCCTGATATGGATTTTCTTTTGTTGTTTTACAAAAAACTATGGTTTTATCTCGAGCCTTCTCGTGTTTAATTTCATATTGGTGGCCTCTCATCACATCATCACTCGGTCTATTACTAGATTTTTCATTTTGTAGCGCCGTTTAAAGGCATCTTTATCACAGAAACGCAGAAAAAAAAGTTCAGTTTTTAAAAAGGCATTGAAGCGGACTCACTGGAGCTTAAATGAACAAGCTCATTTCTTTATAACCATTCAAATGACTCACATTGTGTCTCAGTACAGCAGTTGTCAGGTGTAGATATTGACTTGTCAGCAAAAATATGTTGTATTAGAGTACTGTTGCCCAACATTAAGCAGCTAATTGCCCTTTTCTGACACCTTCATTATTTCTTAATGGAACTGAAGTCTGCTGGCCAGGGAAAGGTCACGTCGATGCACTCGGTACCTCGTTTTCGGGGAGACGGCGTGATGTGTTGTTGCTGTGCCGAAATGATCTAGAGAGTCATTTCTAACAGGAGATTTGCTAAAATGTTTGTTTCTGATGATTCTTTTTATGAGCTAAACCCATTTTGGCGCTCCCATAACTGTATTTGATCAGTATTTCAAACACAGAACACCCACGGGTGAGGCTCAAGTAATCATTTTTATTGATACGTTATGTTTCTTCTTGTATTGTAATAACTTCTGCAACTGGAAGGCAAAACTGCAGCTCAACAACAGCACAAGGAGGAATTTTAATTGGAAATTTGGCTTGTATCTCAGGTATGTTATGCATTTTAATGAGCACAATTTGGCCAGATTCCTTCATGTAAGCACTGCTCGAACGCAAGGAAAAATGTCACTGGTGTGTGTATTTTGAAAAGTCAAAAACAGCCTTGAAATGTGCGAAGAAAAATATTTTTTGATTATCAGTATTTGAAAATCACACTGACATGCCAGAAAGCAGCAAATCAACACACATTCCTTAACGTATAACTGTAATTGGAGTGGGAATTAAAAGCACAAAGCATCCAAAAAAATGACTTGAATAATGTCTCAGTCAAACATTATTCTCACAACTGCCTCCATGCAGGTCGAAGCACTAATGGAATTTCATTCGCCGCATCAGAAAACTAAGCAGCAAGGGCTTTTAGTGTTATCAAACCACATCTAATTAGTGAAATATCATAATACAATAACACAGCAGCGTCTTCTCCCAAACCCAATTAATGGCCTATTGCAGCAGAAATGTTTGATGAAATCTCACCTAACATTCCAATTACTACAACAGCATCACAAATATGATATTTAGTCCAAAAGAAAAAAAAAATACTCCTGTGATATCTTTTTACCCTCCTACACCGAGAGGAATAAATAACCTAAATTCTTCAGGACACAGTGGAACAAAGTCCATTTATGAGGCGTCACTGGCAAAATCCTTCCTGAAACTCTCTCTAACCGAGTCTGACCGTCAGGATTTCGCGCTAATATGGACACATTATTACGAGGAAATCCCTCCGCCACCTTCGCAGCTGGAGCTGGAGCCGCGCGGCACTCCGGAACCACCGGAGAATTGTCGCATATCTCTAAAAATCACAACATATGCTCCGATTGTAGGGCAACGACTGCGCTAAGCGCTAACTACCGGCAGGCATCTTGACTCGGTTAATTATGTAGCTTCCCAAATAGCGAATGAAACATTTAATGTTAGTATTCGACTGCACTGTGTATCCTGGCAATTTTGAACGAGAGTGTCTTAATGAAATATTTTATTTAACCTGTGGATTCTTGACAAGCTCCGAAAACCCACTTATTATGATGTGGGAGCACTCGCATGAGCATCTTATTACAGGTGTGCTGCCTGACTGGATGACTCCCTAACTAGTGGCATATTACATTAGGCACCAGCTCCTTTCTAGCAGCAATATCACACAACAAGCGACCCTGAAACAATTTCTCTACTCCCACTCACAGCAATATCACCCAAACACAGTTTTCATTGGCAGGATCAACCTGCCATGTTTTTTTATTCCACCTAATCATCTGCCTGCAGAATCAATCCATCTCGATCACTGCCTGTTGCGGGTCTTTGAATCCCTCCTCCCCCTTCTTCCCTCACACCATCTGTCTCTCTTCCCTCGCTTCCTCCCAGCAGCCCTCCTTCAATCATTTTTTCATAACTCCTGTATCTCTCCAGCCTGTCCAGCCTCATAAGCTCCCTCTGTCTTTTCCCTCCCATTCGCTCGCTCTCTCTCTCTCTCTACATAAAACATACATACTGCTCTACACAAACACTGTATGATATGTGTTTGTTGTGTGTGCAGAAATTTCATGCTAATGCGAGGAACTACCAGCTAATGATCGCAGAAAGGTGGCCGCGCATGATGCTCGATTCAAAGCAACATGTAAAAACCAACTCAGCATCTGACCGGCTCATTATCATTTGGAGTTGCTCGTCGCACAAAAAAAAAAAAAAAACCCACACGCCCACATGGTCTGTCGTTAACTCCTGACAGGAATTTGAATTATGCGAAAAGTCAGGACGACAGACATTCTTACAGTCACTATCATGTAGTGCCAAAGTCCGGGGGACCCTGCCTTTTCGTCCTCTCTTTCTTTTTTTTTGTTCCCATCGGAGACAATGTTGGTATGTGGTGCTCATTAGCACACCCTGTGTCGCTTCTCCACCCCTCACTCATGCCTTCTCTCTCTGTCTATTAAAGTCTGGGACACAATTATCCCCGTTCTCTGTCTCTCTCTTTCACCCTCCATCTCTCTCGCTCACTGTGAATGAGAGTCTGGAACACAATTACCCCTGTTCTCTCTCACTCTCTCTCTCTCACTCTCTTTCTCTGTGCTTTCTTGCACTTTATCCGTCCCTCCCTCGCTCTATAGCTCTCTCTCCACCTCTTATGGCTTCAGGAGAAGTCTGTGAAGGGAGCAGCTGCTGAAATATTTATTGATCTGTTTTCCTCAGTTTTATTTATTTCCCTCTCTTCCCTCTTGCCCTCCCTTCCCCTCCACGCAGACCCAGAAAACACCTCCAGCACCGTGAGATGTCAGAGGCGGCAGAGGGGCGCTGAAAAAATCCACAACATGAAACCATTATTTAGCATTTGTTGCACCCGGTGGTGTTACCTGTGTAAACAAAACCAAACAAAACAACAAAAAACAAAAAAACAAAAAAAACGTGAGTGTGGGATGAAGGCAAATGTGAGAACAACGGCGGCATCAGCTACGGCGAGGACAGATGCGGCACAGATTGAGCCGTGAGAAAGGTGGATTGTTCGGCATATTTTGATGCCGGTTTCCGCTGCAGGGGGTTGTTGACAGGATACACAAAGGTGCTGCTCTTTTATTTGTCAGTGTAAAAGAAGTTGTACACAACTGCAGGCTACTGAAGTAGTAGTCATGGCAACAATGCTCGGAGCAATTATAATTGCGGCGGTAACAGTGTTAGTACGAGACCAAACGGATTCACTGATGAATGTGACGTTATCTCTGCGTAATTAAAAGGGCTTCCGTGCTTTCTTATGTCCCCGTGGTGAAAATCAGCACAGTTAACCGGAGATTTTTTTTGAGGTTACTCCAACGACGAGCAATTCGCCAGTCGTTTGAAACTAATGTTTTTCTGCAGCCTTCTGTTGTAGCACAAGTGATTAAACTTCCACACACACACACACACAGACACACAAAAGGGGAGGATCACACACATAAACACATGAACACACTGGGACACAAAAAAACACTCACACACACACACAAACGCACAAAGCTAAGTCCCATCACCAGCCATGGCCTGCATTAGCGCCTAAGCCTTTTCCATTGATTTGCCGGCGAGCTCCTTGTCTTTTCGTAATGAGGACAGGGAGAGAAGCGGGACCCTCGTCCATCCAGGCTCCCCTAGGACAAGCCGCCTGCACTAATCTGAATTGTGTTTCCAATGATGCTAACTCCCTGGCACACAAAAAAAAAAAAAAGACTAGAGGGAAGAGGAATAGAGAGAAGAAAATCACACAGTGCTCTCCCTCTCGCTCTACCAGTATTCATTCCTCTTAAATGTGTAACATCTGCACATCACCAAACAAGAAAACATCTCTTTTTCTCCCTCTCTCTTTTTCCCTGCAGACAGCTCAATCTGCAGCGTGGACCGAAGCCTTGAAAACCAAAGAGAAGAAAATTGCACTGTGCTGAGGCTTATTCGATTTTCTCAATATGAATACTGTTGAATGGGGATCAGTGAGAGTTATTAATATGCACACGTACGTAATGCAGTATAATTTAATATGTTCGTATAAGATAAAACAGTACGTATGTATACAGATATCCCCTCTTGTCCCTCATATCTTGACTCCATTGACTTCTATTGATTTACTGTTCATAGCTTTAGCAGGGGAATTGTTGAAATTCATCTTCCTAGTGGCCACAGTAAAGGAGATATCCCAGAGTGCATGCATACGTTTATTCCTCTGTAAGTGTGTGTGTGTGTGTGTGTGTGTGTGTGTGTGTGTGCCCATGTGGGCGGTGGTTGATATGAGTACATGAGCCACCACTTATTCGTGCTTCTACAGCCACTCTGCCCCCTCTTGAACGATCCTTCCCATGCACTAAATAAAACATAGCCCTCTTTCATTTGTTACAGTGAGAACCCGCAGCTCATGTTCATATTCACGTTCAGACCGGTGCGGGTCTTTAAGCTGGGACTGGGACACGGGGAGGATGAGGGGAGGTTGAAACGAAGCGAATTAATACAGTAATTAAACACAGTATAACTACCTGTCCCAGGCTGAAAGCGGTCCTAGTTCCTTTCCATTACACTGAACTCCATATATTATAACTGTAATTATAATTGCAAACAAGCCCAGCTGTAATCATTATTTATGACACTGACACTATGTGTAATTGCCAAACCCCCCGAACCAATATATGAAGCCCAGTGAAGTGTTTATCAAAACCGACAGGAGGATCTCAAGGGCAGCGAGGTGGTGCTGCAACACAGTGGTTAACCATCCTCAGAGGACCCGAACCCGTGACCTCTCACTCACCTCTCTGACCAGATAGCTGCTAACGCTACGAGATGCAAAGTTCAGCTTCAGGCCCGGCGGGTCGCGGGGTCACCAGCCGAGAAGAAGGTTATTCATCTCTGTCTACCCCGTAATTGGAAATGCTGCAAAACCGACGTAGTCCAGGGTTGATAATGTGCAAAACTCAACATTCCAGCTCTGTTGTTGTCATCTGGCATAGCCACTTATATCTGCCACACCTTAAATAAAAGAGTTTGAGCTGGCTTCTTAAGTGTGGAGATAAAGACTCCCCAGAGCCAGTGGCGATAGATTTGAGCATTTCTTTTTAGTGTGTGCAATAAGAACGCTTAATTCTCAACCTTTGCAGTTGTCAATAAGACAGTCACTGTCTCATCCTCTTACTGTTAACTTGTTCCTACCCGTTTATATTTATTTTTAAAACATTTATTTTTACCTTCTGTTTCTCTCT
>JAUZTA010000030.1:5570387-5581862 GCA_034780835.1 Ctenochaetus striatus | reverse complement strand
GCAGCCTTAATTACCATGCTTAAGTGGAATTGAATGCCACATCACAAGTTCAATCCTGGTCAAAATTTCAGTGAAGAAAAAGAGCAAAATAAAAGCCCCCCCATAGTATCAAGATGCATTTGCTTGTCAGAATTAGTTCTGACAGTGTATATTATTATTGATTATTATGATTATTAGTACTGCAATATGAACAGTGCTTAAATAGTAGAGCTGGTCGCGGTGGAGCAAATTTTATATGCTTGATAAAGGCTAGCTTCGGGCATCATGATATTTTATATAATGATAATATTAGTTTGTAAAGTCTTAGTCTGAAAAATAACCAGTAACCTAAATGTCAAACAAATACAGTGGAGTACGCCAAAAAATACATTATTTGCCTCTGAAATTTAGAAGTAGTGCTAAAAAACTGAAATTAGCATTAATTGAAAATACTCCAGTAAAGAATAAGTGGGTCTACCTCAAAACTATACTGTAAAAGCAAATTCACCCCTGGCTTTAGCTGGAATTTGTCGAGGAATTTTGATCAGGCTACTTTGCCAAGGTTAATAATGTACACTCACCTGCCTGTTTATTACACCTAGCTTTAGGTTTTTTCTTTATTACACCAAGAATGTAGGTGAGACCAATTTAAAGCAAAATAATTTTCAGATTATTATTTCCCCGTTTCCCTACTTTTAAACTATATGGTAGGTAGATGAAGGCTGTGAGGGCTTGCCTTAACCTAGCGCAAAAATAAATTGAGCTAATTGATCCAGTCTGAAAGTTAAGACTTGAAATGTCCACATAGGTGATAAAAGAAGCCACTGTCAAATGATTCTGTACAATTCTAGCTATGATTAATTGCTCTTTCTGTCTCTCTGTTTTTGTAAATCAAAATACAAAAGCATTTTATGGTACAAGAAGAGGAAAATGATACATTTAAGGTGAGGGTATTATGCAAATGGGCAAATAATGTGGAGAAAAAAGAAAAACAGATCAAGAGAAAGGTAAAAGCAAATTTGTTTGAGTATAAAGATGATAAATAATTTCAAAGTTATTATTATGCTTTTTTCAATCGATTTTCTTAATTATTCATGATCCAATGCATTTTTTCTACTCATTTTGATACTGGACGACATTCTCCCAGAAAAAAAACAGATCATATCGAAAATAATCTTAGCAAAATTATGTCAGTGTGTGGTTTTAAGTCAGGTTTATACGTCACCTGACGTGTGTTATATTAAGCCCCAAGTGACTCCTCTCTCCTTATGTCACACCACCTTTTGCCGTGAACTTTGCCCCACATTAGCGGAACGCTTCTTCGCCGGGTTTTGTTTACGACACAGATGTCAGGAGCACCACATTATTCACAGGTGATTGGTCGTTGCAAACAGTTAAAACAAAAAAAAACTATAAGGGCAATAAACAATGGGTACCGGGATGAAGCTAAGACGTCAAATCTATTACTCTTAAACAAGTTTTAGCCTTCGTTTCACGGCACCGGCTGATTTTGTGTTGAGGCGAAAAACGGCTTCGGGCGCGTTTCAGCCAATCAGCGGAGAGAGTACTATTTATGTCTGCTTCTCATTGGCTGAAATGGTAGGCGGTCCATTCAGCTTCCGCCCCTGGATTCACCCTAAAATAATTCCGATCTCTCCTCCTTGAGTGAAGGTTCATTGCGGTGACTCCTTTAGGTTAGCTCCTTACTACTGAACACCTAAGCCTCTCATCTACCATGTCTGGACGTGTCTTAGTTGGAGTTAAGCGTGTCATTGACTACGCCGTTAAGGTAACACATTTTTACAGTTTTAACGGGCTTATTCGCGTTTTAAAACATTTTTTCCTGTCCTCATTCACTTGACTTTCTGTGTTCTGCTAGCTAACGTTAGCCTTCTGACGCCAGCTGGTTGTGTCACAAGCAAAACACTACTAGGTTAATTGTTCACATATTTGACTAAAAACCAGTCAGTGTGCAGCTATGATCACTTTACAGGATGCAGCATGATTGATAATTTAGACTATTGCTAGCAAAGTAATATATACCAGTTCCTGAATAGCTGTCTGGCTTTTGTACTCAATTTGTGTTACTTCATGTCTGATTGAATAATTTGCATGCCCTTATTATCATGGTATTGACTTTTACCTATTTGAAATGACTCTCCAAGACCCTGGTTTATGTTACAGTTACACAATCATTGTAATCTCGGCATTCTTTCAGCTAATGCTATACATGAAGCAGAGACTCATTATCATTATCTGATAGCTACTGTTTGATGTTAAAGCAGGCACACTCCTGCTGTAGCTGCCTGCAGCAGGATCTGCGCAGTACTCTTATGTCTATAGCTTTCTTGTGCTCCTAACAATATCAGATTGCTGATTAAAATATAATGTGCTTGAACGAGCACATTTTCTGTGGTGTGGAAGATAATAGTTTTTGCTAGTATCTTATGCTCTTATGTTGAACTGAGTAAAATTTAGGCCACTTATTATGTAAAAAGTGTATAGTTTCGGCATTAATCTTCACATACTAATTTAGTAATTCTTGCAAATTAAGCAATTCTAAATGCAATAAAAAAATGTCTATAGATAGACAATATATTCCAAAGTTTGCAGCTACAGCTCTGGAAAGACTCTTTTCTCTCCTGTCAACATGACAGTGCCCCCTGCATAATGAAGTGTTTTTTCCAGTTTGGTGTGGAGGATATTGACAGGACCGGCACAGAGCCCTGACATTAACGAATGCCTTTGGTATGAATAGGAACTCGAGCTGTGAGCCAGGGTTTTATCGACCATCAACAGTGCCAGAACCAAATCTCGGTGTTGCTCTTGTGACTTAATGGGGTGCAGTCTTTGCCACCCCATTTCAAAATCTTGTGGTATCTTTTTTAGAAGAGTGGATGCACATGGTTCTGGAGCCAAATATCCACAAACTTTGCTTGGTTGTCTCCATACTGTTTGCCAATGTCGTGTGCGCTTCTTGACATTAGACATTTTTTCCAGATTACATGCGTAATATCCTCAGGGGAAGCTCTTCTCTGTAATTTTCAAACAATGCAGGGCAATAAAAGAGAAGATGAGTGCTCATCTGAAACTGAGGACATGTTATTTTGCCAGTGTTTGGCTCCTGTTAAAACATGCATAACTAGTTGGGTTTTTCTGAGACACTTTGCTGGCTCACTTCCTGACAGTCTGCCCTAGATTCCAGGCAATGCAGATTGTTTGTCTTCTTGCACCCCTATAGTGACTCTGTCCTGTGGTCTTCTTCCTTCTCAGATTCGTGTGAAGCCAGACAACACTAGTGTGGTGACTGATGGCGTTAAGCACTCAATGAATCCCTTCTGCGAGATCGCTGTGGAGGAGGCGGTCAAGCTGAAGGAGAAGAAGCTTATTAAGGAGGTTGTGGCTGTCAGCTGTGGGCCACAGCAGGCACAGGTGGGTTAGATGTGGCCAGACTCTGCATCTCTGCCTTGTTAGTCAGTGTCCTGGAGAAATACAGAGTGGTGAGGTTTTATTCTAGAGGTTTTTATCTTTTATAGTCCTTTTCTAAGCTCCAGCGTTATCTTTTATTACCTTTTAGGGGAATCGTGCTGTTATTAAATGTTAATTTAATGACTTGAATATGGATTTAAAGATAAAATATGTATTAACACTTGCAGAGTAGTGATTGAACATCATTAATCATATTTTTGCAATGTATCATTTGTCTGTGTTGCAAATATGGATATAAAAATAATATCATAGTTATTATTCTCAAATCTGGCCTACCTGCTGTTGTAACACTTTTATTAATAAATATTTATTTAAATGGTGGAATCCCATGTATTTAAAAAGAGAAAAGTTACAACAAACAGTGACATTTCACCAGGATTTCAGGTTCAAAATATTGAATAAGCCAGACTTTAATTAACCAGAACAAACTCAGAAGTAGGCCAACATGAGAAGGAATTATCAAACTGTTTCTTGAAAAAGCTACAAATGTAATATAAATTTTGCTCATGACCACATTGTGTTTCAGACCTGTTGGGTTTGGTAGTACATTTGTATTTGGAATCAGCACCGTCAAGGTTTCTGACCCCCATTTTTCCATTACCTAGGAGACCATCCGCACTGCCCTCGCAATGGGAGCAGACCGTGGCATTCATGTGGAAGTATCTGGGAAAGACTATGAAACTCTGGGACCCCTGCAGGTCTCCAAGATCATGGCTGCTTTGGCCAAGAAGGAGGATGCTCAACTTGTCATCCTCGGCAAACAGGTGAAAAAAAAACATCCTGGATCAATTTTATACTCTGTTTTCATTTAAAATCAGATTACACTTATTACTCTCATGTTTGAATACTCACATCTAGCACTTCTCTTAACTGTGTCTGATGACTTGTGTTGTTTTCACAGGCCATTGATGATGACTGTAATCAGACAGGCCAGATGACAGCAGCATTACTGGACTGGCCACAAGTGAGTTCAAGTCATCATGCCCCAAAAACAAAAGGCCTGTTTTAACCTGAAATAGTCAGAAATATATTACCTGTTTCTTTTTTTCCATATATTTTTAAAAGTGCTGTGTGTGTGACCTAACAGTGCCGATAATCAGGTAATGCCCGTGTCCAGACTGCGTTATCAAAGTTAGCTGAGACTGGTTTGAGTCAGGAAGAGCTACAGCGATCTTGCTCAGATCAGCAAAGCAGGTCTAATGCTGTGTGAACAGTGACGGTGAAGTTCCACTGTATGGCCAATAGATGGAGCACTTTGTCAATGTTATCTAACATTACATGTCAAGCAGGATTAGAGAAAATGATGTATGAAAATGTTTCCCATTTTCCAGATGGGCTGTTATGACAATATTCTTGTTTATTTGTTTTATTTTATGACTTTATGATCATTAAATTTTATTTTTTGTGCTATATATTCATATTTCAGGGTACCTTTGCATCAGAGGTCTCATTGGACGGAGACAAGGTTAAAGTGGTGAGAGAGATCGATGGTGGCCTGGAAACTATTAAGATCAAAACACCAGCAGTGGTTACTGCAGACCTTCGACTTAACACCCCCAGATATGCCACCTTGCCTAATATCATGGTAGGTAGCAGGGCCAGAAACACACAAGGCAAGAGGAAGGTTTACTTTGCTTTTGCTTTGGAGATTAATTTGAATTTGTACTCAGAGAAAAACGTTTAAAAAAAAAAAGGCGTAGAGCCCAGATAAGTAAATCAATGCAAAATCTTGATTCTGTGCAGCATTCACCTTCAAGAGTTTGAATAACAGCTATGGTTTGGAACACAGATTGTTAAGAATCTATACGTTGCCCTTCTCTGTTATCCCACTTTCAGAAAGCCAAGAAGAAGAAGATTGCGAATGTCAAGCCCGCAGACTTAGGGGTCGACCTCACCTCACGATTGGAGGTGTTGAGAGTGGATGAGCCCCCACAGAGACAGGCGGGGGTGAAGGTGGAGACCGTGGACGACCTGGTGGGCAAGCTGAAGGAGGCAGGGAGGGTATAGAGACTTCTGGAGAGTACGAGGGGGAGCACAGAACTTTGCAGAAGGGTGAGTATAACTTAGACTATTTCCAGTAACCTAGAAGCAGAGCACTTACTTTTTGGTCATTCACAGCGATTTGGAAAAAAGATAAAGGGGAACTCAATAAGTTGTTACCCAGCAGGTTTTCCTTGAACTAAAGTGGGAACTGAAGTGGATGTGCCAAATTCCACAAGTTTGACATGAGCAAGTTTTCGGCCATAAAACAATAGAACAAGTTTTATGGAAAGTGTTCCAGAAAAGGGGCAATGAATCATATTGTTCGTAGAAAAACAGTATACCACAAAAGTCATTATTCTTAATAAACCTTTATTTGCAAATTTATCTTTGATGAAAAATATAGGTATTTGCTTTGTATATTAACCTTTTTTTAATATCACCATCCCCTCATTTTGTAAATACTAATTAATTGCTTTGAAAAAAAGTGTGAAGTGTCTTTTGGTAATGCAAGCAAAACTAATTAAAGATTTTAATTGCACTTCTTGTCTTTAATTTCATATCAATTTCTCCCTCTCTTGCAGGACTCTAACAAACACCCGGACTGTATTATATAAGCACACCCGGAGGACTAGCTTATGTGTCGGTCTAATCCCTCTGTTTTGAGACTGTGACTCCTGAGGATTTGCGGGGAGGTACTGACAGAAGAGGAGGAGTACTGAGAAACACCATCCAGCAGCAGACCCAGCAGACTACCCCAAAAGGATAATCTTTTCTTTTATGTGCATTTTTAACGTGCATAGGTGGTTCACCTCCATCACAGGCTTCTAGTTTGACTTAAGACAGGTAGTCTTTATGCAATAATTCAGCCCAGGAACATCCAGTCAGTTACGCTGCTGTTATTTTTTCACTGTACACTGACACCAACAATATGATGCTTCACTAACAGTAGCTTGACTCAGCTGTTTAATCTTGTATATCTGTAGTCACACATGTTGAGAGGTGTTGTCATGCTTTTGTAAATGATATATGTAAATATAAAACCAAACATGCTGAGATGCTTATGTCCCTCAAGATTACTGTCAAGTCTACTGGTAATTTGTATAGTTGGTGTGAGTGTAGCTGTATTTCAGGACTGCGTGGATGGTGTCTCTCAGTATAACAGGGGAGGATGATCAGAATTTACCATAAGCGCCTCAATTCTCTGTTAATTGTACAGAACATTACCATGACAATAAAACAGCCAATCTTTTTCATACCTAAACACACCTGTGACTGTTTTGTGGTTTCAGCTTCACTGAATATTTCTTCAATACTTTCAACACACTTTTCCACAAGTTTTAAAAAACAGTAACTTTATTAAGAACTGAAAATACAAAAAGTGGTGGAAGAAGTGAGATATTTTTTTGTGTGATTGCTGGTGAGAATGAGAGATTTATTGGATCAAGTTTTCCATTCTGGTGGATTTATCACTGCTGAAGCTGTTTTCCTTCCTGTATGACTCTAAACTCTGATATATTTAACCAGTTTCTGCACCATATTACATTGAATAAAGCAACCTTAACTATATTCTCAAACACTGTCACTTATAAAGATACGATTAGCTAAAACTAAGTCGGTTACAGAAATTACAGTATAATTCCAGAGTACATTTAAAACTACCCTGTGCATACATGACATAGCACTAATTTGACTTTTGTATAGAAATTTAACAGTAGTTCTTGCAAAAATGTTACATTGAACAAGATCAATATTTAGCCTGATAATTATGGGGTGGACAAAATATTAGAAACAGAAAGGATGCACAAACAGCAGCCTCCAAAATGACAAACAAAGTGGATTTGTAGCCTTCATTGAAATGAAGGTCTGATGTTATTTTGTCCGTTTTTTTCAAACAAAAGCAGTGTTTTCAGGTCTTTTTTGATTTTATTCCAGCATTTTTTGTTTAAAAAAACGTGTTCAGTCTGCAGACGACTCCAAGTTAGTTCAATTTAAAAACGAAATTCTCTTGGAGAAAACATTTTTTCTTTCTTTTGAATATCAAAACTGTTTTGGAGATTTTTTTCCCCCCTCAGGATTGTCAGGTAACTGCTGTGATAGGGGCTCTCATAAAAATATTATTTTCTTCACCAAATAAAAATAAACCTGCAACTGTTGTGTGAAACTGGAGGAGGGGCGCGGCCTCACGTGCACAATCAAGGCTTTGAATCAGCACAGGTGAGCTGCTCACGCGCCCTGCTGACAGCTCCATCTCGAGGGCTCACCGGAGGACACGCAGGTGGTTCAGTCTCTGCTGTCCAAGACGTCAAGGACGTTTCTCCGCTTGTTTTTTTTTACGACAAAACTGAAAAAATAAGCGGACTTGCTAGTTTTTTGAAAGCTCCAGGTTACTCTTGAATTTCGTGAGCAAGACGATCCGCGTGTTTTAATAAAATGTCGTGGCTGAAGGAATACAGGAGGCTCAGCGTGGTGTCTCTGACCATTTTACTTGGCTTTACTTTTCAAGGTAAGATTAAAACTTACTGGCAAGGTTTAAACTGTTTGCTTTTTTCTGTATATACATTTACTATATACATTTTATACTATTATGTGTCAGTGTGTGCCTATTGCTAAAATTTTTCACTTCATATAGGGTTCATCTTGAACTCGTTAGTTTTCTTTGTGTGTATTTAAATAGAAAAACACTGTACCTTAAGCACAGGATATGCACTGTATTTATTGCTAAAACAGTTTTTTAAATAATTCCCATGACCTCACAGGCTCAGTGAGGATTGAGAGAATCAAGAGATGAACATTTCCTTTTTTAAACTCATAACTTGGCTCCACACTGACAGGTGCACACTGTCAGCTGGTGGTTTCTCCTGTCGGTCCTTCTCAGGTGAATGCTTTAGCTGGCAGCAATGTGACTCTGGCTGTGTCCTTCAGCGGTGCCCCTGACCCGGCACTTACCTGGTTGATGGGAGATTTACCTGTCGTCACATGGGTTATCGGCTCCTCTGCCCCAGCAGACATACCAGGAAACAGGATGGAGGTACTGAGGGTTGAACCAGACGGATCCCTCACCTTTGTGAATGTGTCGCTTAACTACACCAACAACTACACTATTGACATGACAAAATCTGGACTGGGAACATCCTCAACTACTTTCACCCTGAGAGTCTTTGGTGAGTCCCTGACTGTGATGGAGGTTGAATTTAATGACAGTTCATATGTATATATGACGGTGATTTACGATTTATTATGAGTTAACCAAATTGGGAAAATGGTAGCACTGGGATCCTCTGCAGATTTTTAAATTCCTCTCTAGAGTTTGAATGTAAATGGTATCCAAAGTCAATTTCTGTGTTCACAAAAGCTACAAATCCCACAGTTGTACATTTACCGCATACACAGTGTGATGTTTCTAATTAATCAAACACATTCTTAAGCAGCAGGGTGGTGGAGGGTGACTGCATCTACAGGGATGCCAGATTGAGTTCCTGTTTCTGGATCATGCCAGACCAGATTCTGAATCCCCACCCTCAGCTGTTTACTCCACGCTGTGCAATGTGGTGGAAAGCAAGTTATACTTTTAGGCATCCTAAATGTTCCATCACTGATTATTATTTTAATTCAGTCTCGATTCGCCTTCCTAATGAAACACTACAGTGTTATTTTAGTGTGCTGAGAAGGGAAAACAGGTACGATAGCCATGATGACACTGGAACTTGATTCCCCTGTTCAACCAATTTTTTCTAACCTTTTCTTTCTAGAAGTCATCCAGGATGTGAGTCTGAGCACACAGCCCGATTTAGCTGTGGAGGGAACTGAGCGCTTCACCCTGCAATACAGCATGCTACAAGGGGTGGTTGAACGACAGCAGTGGTTTTTCAATGGCACGGAGATAAGCACCAACTCACACTACTCAGTGGAGGAACGGAGCCTTGTGATCCTCAGTCTGAAGCGAAACGACACGGGACAGTACTCTGTGTTACTGACAAACCCCTTCAGCAGTGTGACAGCTCGTTTGAATGTCTCTGTGCTGTGTAAGCGTAATAACTTTGATTGAGATTCTTCTTTTTAAACCCTTTTTTCTCTTTGTGCCCGTTCATTTTCTTATGATGTCCTCTGTGTTCTCTGTGGTCTGTCGCAGATGGACCCGATGAGCCCATACTCAAGGCCGATCCAGCCAAGACTTTCTACATAGCAGGAGACTCTCTCAGCCTCTCCTGCCAGGCTGAAGGAAATCCAAAGCCGACTGCTGAGTGGATGTTTGGTGGTCAGACCCTTTCTGACTCCCGAGGAGGAGACCTAAGTCTGACCAATATACAGACCAGTCAGGGAGGCACCTACACATGCAGGCTGCTCAATGAGCAGACTCAAGAACAACGCAGCAGGAGTGTGATCATAAACGTTTATGGTATAACAAAAATATGAGTTTTATATTTTTGGTGTGTATGTATAAGCAGGTCTCTAATTTACAGAAATTTGTCTTTAATTATTCACAATATGTATTGAAGAATTTTATTTGGTTACACCAGAAAAGACAAAATACAGTTTTAAATTTACAAAGTCACACTTTAAAATCTTGTAAATGTATTTTGATGTTTGAAAAATATGTAAAGGATATTCATAACCACTGGAGCACCAGCCTCTTAGACCGAAACGAATGCATGCATTGTTTATTCAATAATATTGGAAAAAGACGACGACATCGAAACGCGCTTTCCTCACAAAACTTACAAGAAACTGTAAAATATGCGGTGCTGATCAAAATGAATTACAACTCCATCACTGCATTGCTGTTTTTACAAACATTTGACATTAGAAAGATCATTATGTAATGTGCTGTTTAGCAGTAATATGAGAAAGGTTATGACTTAGCAGCTGTGATATAAACAGAAAAGGTAAGACAGGGAAGGACTGAAGTGAACTAACGTGCATAAAGAGCCAAGGTGACTGTTAAACCAAAGAGAAGCTCAGATTACCACAGATAGAGAGGGATGGTGACGTCATTCTCTGCTTAGGAAAATATTACGCCACTCATTTTAACATACAAAAGCTACATGCTGCTGTATTAATATTTTAAAAAATCGTATAAATAATCTTAAATGTATTTTATAGGGCAGTTTTACTGAACGCTTGAAAAGTTGAGATTTTATAAATACATGGTTTTTATCCAATATATTTTTCTAAATTCGAATATTTAATTATTGACTGATACAAATGAATTCAGACTGCTTGGATCACTTCAATAATGGTTAATTTTCTCTTGGGACAGAGAGGCCGTCAGGAAAACCTAACTGTTCTGTACAGTCGGTGAACAATGTCGACCTGCAGTACCATTGTTGGTGGTTAGGGGGAGCTCCACACGCCCAGCTCTCTTTCCCAGAATTGAGCAACACCAGCAGTGGAGCCGGGAACTTCAGCCTGACCGTCAACGCCTCAGATAACCTCAACGGGGAAACTGTCATGTGTTTGGCAGAACACCCAATCGAACATAATAAATGCCATATCACTGCAAGTAAGTTTTAGATGTTTAAGATGCTCAAAAACCTGTCGTTCTCAAAACGGCTCCTGTATGATGTGCATCAGTAAACCCATAACCAAACAAGAACCGTGTCTTTCCCAGGTAGCCCGGTGGAGTTCCTGCCAGCTGTGACAACCACAGTCAACTCTGAGGGCAAAATAGTGGTCGCTATCCACTGTGTGAGTGCAGCCTCGCCCGTCGCTGTGGTGTCATGGTCCGGAGGCAACGAGACTGTCGCCAACGGGACGACACATCAGATCAGCAGTGACACCACCCAGCTCAAGATTCATTACTACAATGTCAGCGACTTCCTCCTTCAAAACTACACCTGCATCTGCCGCAACCCACTGGGCAGCCGGAGAAGGGAAATTCAGCTTAAAGGTATAAAAATAACTGTGCTTGATTTGTTAGTTGTCCTCAAAGTGAAAAGTATCCAGATATCTACTCCAATACTGCTGTTAGATATAATTTTAATGATACTTGTATCGCACAGAGTACATTCATTTTATTCAATTCCT
>JAUZTA010000030.1:5535599-5547094 GCA_034780835.1 Ctenochaetus striatus | reverse complement strand
GTTTAATTTTACAGTTGAGATAGTTGAAATTAAGTCAGTGTTTCTTAACGTTAATTGCCACTGTATTATTTCTGCTCTTATATTTTACTACGTCTGCCATCAAAATGTGCAGTAAAAAGTTTCCTGCCTTCAAAATAACAGCTGAACGTGACCACAATAGGAAACGTGCAATGTTAAAAGTTCATGAAATAGAAGGCTGAAGACCAAAACACAAACCTGTAAACTAGTTACTAGATAATCACGTAATTTTAAAAATGCATTTTAATCTTTTTTTAAAGGTGTGTTTCAAGATTATTTAATATACAATCATTTAATCGCGGGACTTTTTAACAAGTAGCTACATATTCCACCCGGTTGGTGGCAACCAAACTCTGCTGATGTGTTCACTTATTCGCAGAAGAAGAAGAGAAACCCTCCTCATTGGACAAAAAAGATGTTGGTCGGAAGTTGCGTCAGAATAAGACACATCTGGCTTTTGGTGGGAATATGAGTGTGCTTCCACACACATATCGCTTTAAATTAAATCAGTTATTTCTTATTTCTGATATTTAATATATTGCCAAAGTAAGCGGCTATGTGCCAGTTTCATAACAGTTTCATAAGCTCATGTATAACAGTCCTTGAGAAATGTTAAAATCATCAGCTTAATCAAGAAAAGTCCACTCAGCTATTGTTTGCTAGCATGCTAACACGTTAGCAAACAACGAGTCTAATTAACAACAAAGTAAATAAACTTAAGTTTTTTAAGGCTAGGTTTATTATCAGTTCCTGCTTGTTTTGTCTTCTGTTAACCGGACACAGCAGCGCTTAGAGGAAAGATAAGTAGCCGGTTGCGTTATTTTCCGTCACACTGGTTAATTAATCCGTGATTAACCTGCCGAGAGCAACAACATGCCAGAAATCAAACTCAAGCACGTCGTTTCTTGCAGCACCGAGGACACTGTAAGTTTATCTATTCCTGTCTTTGAGATCGCAAAATGTGTAAAATGTGCTGGTAGCAAGCGTTGTAGATCTATTTTCTAGAGCATTTATCCAAATTTGAGCCTCGCCTCCACTCACCTCATGCTGTGATACAAAACAGACTCACAAGGCAGAAAACCTGCTGAGCTCCGACACCTACAGAAAGTGGAAAGCAGCGAGACCCGGTGAGAAACAGACATCAGTCATTCTGCAGGTATGTTTTTGCCCTCCTACTCCCACCTGTAGAGGTTACATAACATTTTTTTTGTCTAGCAGATTCATGCTCCTAAAACATGGACTTCCTGCCAGTTTTGCCAAAACAAAACTATTAAAGTCACGATGAAATTATTGGGTCTAATATAAGTCGGGAAACTTAACCCTGAGATCTTTCTGTACGCCCCCAGTTGTCCTGCATGTTTCTGTTCTGTCTGCTTATCCTCTGAAGGAAATCTTTGAATCCTAGTTTTTCATTGTTAACCAGGTGCTTGAATTTGTGCACTTATGTTTTCTGGAACTTGTGAGTTGTGGAGCCTTTTGCAAAAGTTGGCTGTGATTACATTTTCTATTTTTTACAAATCAGCACCAACCCTTCTCAGAAAATGACAAAGCTTACTGGATGATATTTAATAACCCTTGATGACAGCAGTCATAAACACTTATTAAGGCTCCTTCATGTTCATGACAGCTGCAGTATCATACATATGACAGTGTCAAGTCTTCTGCACACCCGCTCTGATAAACTGGTACCAGGTGTTATATCTGCAGGGAACAGGTGGCGTGTTCCTATATTTATTTCCTTGACATGTTGAAAAGTAGGGGCTGGAAAAAATACGTAACCTTCTTGAATCTACTGTAATCTTTTTGATCTCTTGACTTTTTCATGTGCAAGCTCTGCTGACCTTTGCTGTTTTGCTTCTCTCTCAGTTCGAGAAGGAAGACCAGATCCATAGCATTGATATTGGAAATGAAGGGTCAGCTTTCATTGAAGTGTTGGTGGGGAATTCTTCAGCTGTCAGAGATCAGGACTATGAGGTATGGCAAATCAGACCAAGTACAAAGTACTCCACCTCCTCATATTTACCTCAGTTATATTTTTCCCTCTTTTTTTCTGATGTAAAACGGCTTCTGTTTCGTAGGTTCTTTTGGTTACATCTTCCTTCATGTCCCCGACTGAGAGCCGTAACGGCACCAACATGAGTCGGGTACGTTTCTTTGGGCCCAATCAGCTGCAGAAGAGCACAGCACAGGAGAAGTGGGACAGAGTGAAAATTGTGTGCAGCCAGCCGTACAGCAAGGTAAGGGTCCAGTCATCTAAAGTAAACAGTTTGCATTTAAAAAAGAGAGCAACAGATCTATTTATCTAACGCTTCAGCAGAGTCAACAAATCTAGAAGTAAAGCTGCTGCATTTTTTGGATGAATTGCATTTTTTGCTGTTATCAGTATAAAAACACTAATGGTACAACAAGTATAATCTTCTTTTAAAGCTGCACCTGTAGATGCTGCTGTTGTGTAAATTTTAAAATGACTCTGTGTGTGTGTGTGTGTGTGTGTGTGTACTTTTTAGAACATAGCATATGGACTCTCGTTCATCAAATTTCATTCACCGCCAGACAAAAATGATCCTCCTCCAACAACCCCCCCAGTGAGTTTTTCCTCTCTTGTTTTCAGAACTTCAAAGGTTTTTTTTTTCTCTCAAGACTAGTTTTGCTGACTAGGACAGAGTATTTGACTGTTGTGATGATACAATCTCTGAGTTTCTGTACTTAAACCATGTATAAACTTATTAACAAAACGCACCTGAAATGTTAAATTTTGTCAAAAGAAGTTGTACTACGACTTTCACTCAGTGACCTTGTTTAAAATACCTCAATTATTGTCTGAACCACAACAAACAAATAGTCAGTCATCCGTTTATGTTATCCAAATATCAGTATTATGAGAAGGTGATTTTTGTGAGTGTGATAGTGGAAATTTAAATGTGATGCCTTTACTTTAATTTGTTGTGAACATATGAAGTATTGATTTTTTTTTAACTTTTAATCTATTTTGGCTGTGCTGGGAGTTCAGTATCTCAATGCAGCATGTGTAGCACCTTAATCTATTCTGTGGACAACTTAATAAGTTATGAAACCATTTGTTAAGTTGAAAACCTTTTGCTATATTAAGAGAAGTGCGCTTCAGGCGATTCCTCTGTCTTTTTTTGGCACTAAGCTTCTCATTCTTCTCTCCTGTCAGAAACTGACGAAGCTGGGACAGTTCAGGGTGAAAGATGAGTCTCCCTCATCTGGTCCCAACCTTCAGCCCGGCAGTCTCTTCTTCAGTCGGGAAAATGCAACAAAGTCCAGCACTTCACCTAAAGGTGAATCCATCCTTTCATATTTATCAGCTACTGAAGCCCAATCAAAATTTTTACAGATTCTTTTAACAACGAAGTGCCGGTTACACTGAATAATTAAAAAGTTTAATTTTTAAAGCTTTTTTTAAGCTTCTTAAGTTTGCCAGGAGGCAAGAGGGAAATAATGATTCTTGATTATCAAGGCACTTTTTCCCTTAATGACGCTCTGCACTTCTGTCTCTTTAGTGTCTCCTCAGAGTCAGAAGTTGAGTTATGCTGCAGCTGCCCTGCAGGCCAGTGCTGGCTCCCACTCATCAGGCCAAGGGGCCTCCTCAAGTTCTGCTTCACCTCAGGTACCAGTCATCATTATTGTTTTCTTCACTGAAGCACTGACAGCAAAACAACTGTCTAATGAGCAGCAGTTGTTTGCTATCTGTAGACAAGAGGAACAGCAATGATTAGTAAAATCAACCCACACTGAAATAAATTTATTAAACTGTTCTTTCGTCTGGTGTTTGTCTTCTGGCATTTTAGAGGGATGAAAGTGTTGACAGTTTGTGGAAAACTACTTTTTTCTCTCCATCACCCAGTAGCTTCTTCTCACTCCTGTCTCAAGTTTACAGGTGCACATTATTTTTTACAGCCCAGGTTTATAGTTAACTGTATTGATTGTTCCATAGCCACCAGCAAAAAGAAAGTTTGAGTTCAGCAAAGAGCGACAGTCGTCCTCTGGCCCTCCACCTGCAAAGAAAGCAAGTCCAGCTGTCTCGCCTGAGGGCAAAGCAGCAACCCCCAAACCCAAGCCAAGTCCAGCTAGCACCCCGAGCTCCAGCGCTACAAAAGGTAAAGCTCAGCTCACGTGTCTGAATCTTAGTAACCGATCATCCTTTCACCTGAAAAAACCTCTCTGACTCACTTAATTTGTTGCTACAGCTTCTTCAGCACAGAAGTCTGCAGACAAGAAGCAGGGGAGTCAGTCCAAACTCGAACTCAAACCCAAAAAACAGAAAGCCGCATCCCAGAGCGCGCAGCCGGTCCCATTTAAGCGGATCATGGAGGGGGTGGTGTTTGTCCTCAGTGGCTTTCAAAACCCTTTCAGAGGGGAGCTGAGGGAAAAGGCGATGGAGATGGGAGCCAAATACCGACCCGACTGGACGCCCGACTCCACACACCTCATGTGAGTATCAAGCAGAAGGCAGTGAGGATACTTGTAAAAATTGTCTGATTAAAGCTGTCCTTACTTTCACGTATATCACCATGTATGGATTCATTACTTGCTTTTTCCTCCAACCTCATTGTATGGATTAGTATGTGATACTTTTTATGACCGTGATATGTGGATACTTCAAAAATACAACTATTAATTTTAATACATACATTTTAAATGAACTGTGTAGCTTGTGTAAACTACCTGTAGTGATAAAGTTGTCCCGTCATATGCACTTGTTCATTCATCGATGTACTGAAACTGTGTGTAATTTTAGTTATAGCATTGTAAGTTAGTGTGCTAGACTCCACTATTTTTGTTTTTGCCAAACATTTTGTTTTATTCTCAGAAAAACACATCAACTTCAACAAGATCAGATTAGAAATCCAACAAAATCACAAAGGGTTGTCTCCTTCAGTTTCCAGTAAAATATATCCTCTGGTGACAAGGGCAGCTCGTAAATTTCACTCTATAATGAGAAAGTGAAGAGACAAAAGGGAAAAAAAAATGCAAAGGAGCTCCAGATAAGCCAGAAGATCAATTTACAGTGAAACTGCGGAACCTTGGCAGATGTTATTAAAGAAAGCTGAACAGAATGAAAACTTAATCATAGTCGATAAAACAGATTTTTGACAGGTTTCCTCAGAGAAAATCTTTCTCAGTCGTAGAAAAAAACCATTAAAACGTCGGTCTATCGTCAGTTTCTCGAAGTGAAGTGAAAGACTGTGGGACCTTTTATGAGACCTGGACGAAGTAAAAGCGATCTTTCCGAATGATTTTGACAATTAACAATTAGATCCATTCATTAAATGCAAATTGCAAAAAATTCTCTTCAGATGATGCCCTGCTAAGTGTTCCAAAGGTGTTCTTTCAAGAGACATATTCAGCTGTAGTTGATTTTTTTATCATTGAAGCAGATTACAGGATTGTGTAACAGGCCTGTTAGCACTCTCTGTAATTCAGTTTGATTGCATCTTGATCTCTGCTGTCAGAGCAGACTGTTGCCCTTGTCAGCCTCTCTTCTGTGATGTAACCATATGTGCTTCTGTGTGTGTGTGTGTCTCTGTGTCTCTCTTGGCCCATTAATCACCAGCTGTGCCTTCGCTAACACCCCCAAGTACAGCCAGGTGAAATCAGCAGGGGGCATCATCGTACGCAAGGAATGGGTAATTGACTGCCACAAGAGAAAACAGAAGATCTCTCACAAACGGTAAGAGAGAGTGAAATAAAAGAAAAAAAACAAACCAGTGGAAAGAGATGACTTTATGGTAACTAAATTATCTGCTGCGATGATACTTGAAATGAACTTCAGATCCGTACGAAGGCGTGAGCTCAGGCTTGGCCATGAAAAAAAAACAGCTGGATTGGATCTGTTGTCTTGTTAGAGGACTTTTCAGACAGGGTGACAGTCTGTGTTTAGTCTGGAGCATGTGTCCGGCATATGATTCCCCATCTGATTAATAATGTGTTTTAAGCCACATCTGTGTCTCAGCAGAGTGCAACCTGCGCACAGCACTCACACTGATTGAAACATCCAAAAATACACCTCTCACAGCAGCGATGCCCACTTGCTGCAGAGAGCATTGTAACCTTGAGCAGCTGATGCCTGCTGTGATCACAAATTCACCCCAGCTAGCTCCAACAGCTCCCTAATTATATGCCCTGTTACAGGGGGAGCTTTTGCAACATCAAGGTCTTCTGTCATCGCTTCACATGAATCCATGTCGGCTGAATAATGTAGAGCAGAATACTCATCCTGGGCAGCACAGGGGCCAGATTGATGGAGTTGTACTGTACTTGTGTTACACAGTATGGTGCTAAGCTTCATCATTTTCAGGCGTTACTTCATAACTGTTGCTTCTGTTGTGATTGTGTTTGACTTGAAGATGAACTCTCAGGCTCTGACCCGGTTTCATCATTGTGAATATGTTTGAGTTGCTGAACTTATAAGTCTCAGACTTCTGCTGCATTCAGACATTTCAGCCAGTGTTGTGGCAGATAGTATTCATTTATTTTCATTATTTTATAGCCTTTCAAATGACAAATCAGTAAAATTTGTGGCTTCTTTACTGCATACCATAAGGATTCACATTGAATTTAACAAAAAAGACAAATCTATCTATTTCTTTATCATTTTGATAAGTAACGTTAGGGCTGAAATTTTTCCTTATTTTCATTATTGATTGGAAGGGACTGCTGCAAACCCTAGCATGAGTTATTATAAAAACAATCAATTGATTGGGATTTAAGTTTAGTGCTAAAACACTTGTGATTTCCTCTTTCTTACCAGGATACAGGCCATTTGTTTGGTACAAAGTATTTATGGTGGGGAATGCGGTATCCTTTTTTGTTTTTTGGTAGCTGCTTACTGAAAAGTGCCAAAGCGTAGCCCCCAAAGAATGCACACAAAAGTGATGAGGTCAGGCTAAAAATGCTTTGTTAGGTCTGTGCCCAGTCACAACCTGAGGAAACAAACCAAGATTTATTGTTATTAAATAAATCTTTTGCGGTCCTTCTAGCGCAAAGGAATTCAAGTTGCAGCAAAACACTACAAATGATAATTAATAAGCCACACCCACTAGCAGTACAGCACTTCAGATACTGGTTAACACTTGCCCCAAGAGCATACACACCAAAATCAGTTGCATATTATTGGTACTTTGGCACCCCCTGTGCGTGAGGGTTAAAAATACTTTGGTAGGTCTATTTCCAGTCATCATCTGCACTTATGGATCAGGATTTGGGATAAATCATTAATTAGTTATTAGTTGGTGTACCACTGGTGGTGCTAATATGCCAAAATTTATTAACGTTCTATTCCTTTTATGGTTGTTCTGTGTTTGTTTTTGTTTTTTGTTATTTTTAGATGCTTAAATTCTAATATGGCAGAGTTTCGAGTCCAATTGGCTTTTTTGTAAAGAACACTGAGCCGGACCTGCGGCTCAAATTTCTGAACAATCAGGATTACACATTCAAAAGGCACAACCTTTTTTTAAATTTAATTGTCCTCAAATTACACTGCCACCATCTGGTTGATGTGGGTAATGTTTTTCATGGGAAGCTACGAAACATAAGTTCCAGATCAGGTTACAACTTTAATTCAGCCTTCTTACTCTTTCATGCTCATTCATGCTCACTGTCCACAGCATAAGAAAACAAATAATAATGATAAAATACAAACATCATAGTGTTCTGCCCCTGATATTCTAATACATGATTGTTGAAATTCAACAGCACTCAACGCTATAGTTTTATAAAAATCTGAGATTTACTTTAAGAGTATAAATCGTGCAGATTGAAAGTCTGTGTCGTCATTCTCCCTCATGCTCGCTTTAGGTCACTCAGTTCATGATGGTGCTGAAGAAGATCCCTCATCCCTGTCCTTCCCCCTCAGCTGCCCCCCTCCTCTTGTTGTGAGAATAATCCATTCTCGTGCCCAGCACCACTATTGTGCAGCTCGCGGAGTGTCCAGCTTTGATGATGTATTCTTTATTTAAAAGCTGCATCTGCTATGGGTAATTAAAGAGGCCACTTACTTTGATGATGACAAGTGCCCAAGCAAATAAGCACGCTCGCACTCTCAAACTGTTGCTTCATAATACACACAAATAATCCCACTGAGCATCTGGAGCCAAATGCACAGCTTCATTCAGCTCCTGACATGCATGCGTACGTACTGTGTAGGGTGCATATTAGAGAGATATCAGTAAGCATCCCAGAAATGCTTTCGACATCGTACTTATCCAATCAGGGAAAATCCGTAGATGGACAGAAAGATGAGAAAGCAGACACTCAAGCTGCTCTACAGCCTCCCATTATAATAAATCTGAATAATTAAACAAATTTCTCATTAGAACTGAGGCTGAGCTACAACATCCCAAGAGGGAATTGGAAAATAGTTTGCGTGCCGAAGCCAAAATATCAGCACAATCACACAGTAATTAAACTTAATCACAGACCTGACGTGTGCAGAGCCATGTTGTAAAAACAAAGTGTAGTGTGCTGCAAGTAGGGATTATTTTGATTCACAAGGAATCCGTCGATTAAGTTTTCTCGATCTCGATTTAGTCTGTAAATGGTCAGAAAATAATGAAAAATGTTTATCCTGACCGACAGCTATAAAACCCAAAGATGTTTAGTTTACAGTGATATGAGACAAATGGATGACATCTCATTAATCAGGATCCAAAGAATATTTAATGAATCGATTCTCTTCCAGACGAGTGCATTTTAAACTCTTGGATCATTATCAGTAGAAAACCTTTTAAGCATTTGATGACACATAAGCCGCTCTGGTTGCGTGAAATCTCAGCTTCAGTTTCAAATACAACAGCAGTATATTTTTACAACTTTGTGAAATTGGTAATAAAACTTTATATATGTTTCTAAGTTTTATTCCATATTATGTCAGTTATCATTTAATCTGTTGATTATTCTCTAAAACTGAATGTGAATCTTTCAGTGCAAAAAAAAAAGAAAATAATTTAAAAAAAAACCTTTTAGATCTCTCAATTACATACTAAAACTCAGTTTTACTCCGTCAGACAAACCAAGTGTCCAGTCCACCGTGAGCAGAGCAGATCGAGCTTGTTGTTCTGCTTCAGAGGTGACGACACATAATGTCATAGGAGACAGTTTCTGCATTAATGTCTTTGCCCACTGTGTCCTTTTTCATTTTCCAATTTCCTGGTCACTGAGTTTTATGAAATAAATAAGTGTACAGGTCAGCGAAATGTCTCACTATCTCATCTCAACAGTGGTATTTCCAGTTGACTTCATAGAGGGTCGAGTCTCTCTCTCTTTTTTCTCCTTTTCTGCTGGTTGGTTCTTCATTTTTATATGTACATTTATCCTGCATTATGTGCACTACAACGATTTTGAAAGATTTTTTCTTGACAGTTGCAATCTTTCAATCTTGACAGTTTCATTATTTTTAGTCAGTGTATTCTTTTCCTGAAATTGATGCCAGTATATGTTAAAAGTAAGTTCGGACAGGAGCAACAAAAGACTGGTAAAGTTTTGAAATGCTCAAAAAAAAGGCCTATAAAAAGTAAGTAAACAAGGTCACTGGAAATGGGTAATAGTATCATGATTGGGTAGAAAGAGGCATCTTAAAAAGCTCATTTGCACACAAAACAAAGTTCACAACTTGCTGAAACACTGATAGTATAAAGGATAATGCCGCATGCTAAATGTTTCACTGTTTTTTTAATGTTTAATAAAGCATCCCTACTTTTGAGGTATCAGGGTTTAAACTGTGAGTGACTGCAAAAGCCAAGTAAAGAGTGTGAGGTTAGTAGATCAGACTTGTAATATACAGGAAGTCGTAATGCTTTAAGCATGAAGACACTGAATGTCTTGAGAAAAATGTTACCTTCACTCTGAATCTTGTTCTTTGTCCCTGAAAAATGCTCACCGCAGTTTGAAACATTATTCAAGTAAAACCAATCGGGGAGCAAGATATATTGTTTCTGCATTTTATTTCCCTCTGGTTTTTAATCATCCTGACACTTTCTGCTCACCAGTGTTTTTGTCTTCCTCCAGGTATTTGATGGATGGAGCGGAGTCGAGCTCGGAGAGCGAAATGGAAGTGGACGACCAGAGTGAAGAGGAAATGAACACAAACGTAGATTTGTTTTTTTAAGTGAGCCGATAAAAAAACATGCCAATAAAGAATCCTTTTTCCTGTTAGCAAGCGGTCCATGCTAATACTCTGTCTAACTTCTGTTCAGACTCCACGGAAGCAGGAGAGACAAGTGACACCCAAAAAGACACCACAAAAGAACGATGAAGACGACGAGTATGCAGGCTCAACTGACGTGGATGAACCAGGTTTGTATCAGACCACTTTAACTTTAACACTACTGAGAAAAATATTAACTAAACTTTGTTTAGTGTTTGATGTTTGATGTTTCGTTTAAGATCAACATTTCCAGTGACTTTAAACTTCTTCCCTCTTTCTTGTACAACAAGAACTGTTGTTGGGAGAGAAGAAAAAGCATGTCATTGCTCTGAAAAATGGCTACCGGATGGCGGTCTTGCAGAGTCTTAAATTGGGTTTTTTCAGTTGCCTTGTGGCTGAAGTTCGCCTGAAGTTCAGACAGGGTGAAACGATAGGAGAAGTGGTGGGCAGTTGGCCTGTTGTAAAGGTGAAATAAAGCAAATGAAAGAATGACAGCTGAGACCGTAGAGGCACTCAGAGTTGGGACACAGTGTGTGAGGAAAGGAACAAACAATTACATTCTCCATTGTGTTCAAGGTTAAAACAAGTCCTCTCTTCCAAGTCATGTAGGCCAGCTTATTTATTTCAGCACATTTTGAACTCACATAAAAGTGATGTTGAACTAAAAGGCAACACTCTGGATGACAAACCATAAACTCTTAATAAAAATAATGGAGAAAGTCTGTACAAACAAGTTAAGTCCAGACTTAAAAGGACTTGGCTGAGACAATCGAAACTTTAGTGTATCACAATAAAAGTTTAAAACTAAAATTTTACTCAAAAATGTCAAATTTCCTCCTCTCTTGGTACAAGAATATGTTCTTGCCACACTATTACCTCACCATCAGGTGTTTGGTTTGTGTTTACAAGTGATGCTTTTCTTTTTTACTAAATAATTGTGGACTGTTATTGGATGTTTTTCTGTAGCATTTTTGTGCACAAATCAGTTGAGATTTAATCTCAACAGATTTATAAATATTGACTTTTCCTGACTTTTTTGTTGCTCCTTTGTCTATGAGTAAAATTTGAAGTAGATAATCAGAATTGAGACTTTGATGATGCCCTCACTTTTTCAACCAGATAAAAATTGTAAAAACTTTGTTCGATCCTTTTGGTTTAAGACAATTACTCACTTTTCCATAAGCCTGAGCTGCAGTAGGTTTAGTGCCAGCTGGCAAATGTTTACATTCTGACATGCTAATCTAAGATGATGAACATGGCATCTAAGTATGTTAGCATGCTGATAGTATTTATTTAAAAGCACTTCTGT
>JAUZTA010000030.1:5522731-5535499 GCA_034780835.1 Ctenochaetus striatus | reverse complement strand
TAGATAAAACCTCTTTAAGTTCGCTTCAAAAATAAGGAAAAAAGCAGGTTTGGACAACAGATAAATAATAAATAACATTATCAGAACTTTCTGCAGCAGATAAGACAACAGAAAGACTTCACTAGTAAAATTTTATAAATATATCCTGTTTTTTTAAAATGTTTTTTGTTTTGTCATAAAAATTAGTTTTTTTCTCCTTTCTTCTTCGTGAATTAACAAATTAAATCAGATTTCCTCTACTCTGCCACCACAAGCAAATTACAATGAGAATGAATTACGAGAGACAATAAAACTATTTATCAGTCTGAGAGGACAAAACCACCAACAGAAAAGGTTTACAGCCCAATAAATGAAGTAAAACTGATGATGTGAACACTTCAATTTTTAAACATTTTCAATAATTTACTTGCTTATCTGGCTGGCTGTTACTCACATAAAGTGATTCATTGTGTTTGTTCAAATAAGTAAAGAGTGTGGGAGGTTAGCACTGGGGCTGAAGAGCACTGGATGGATTGAGAGGGGCCCGGGGCTCAGACGAAAGGGATCACCTTTATGAAGTACTCGGAAATGGATGAGTTGACAATGCGGCCGTGAAAAAGGACAAGACTATAGATGCTGTTTGAGGGAGAAGCGAGAGTGGAGGCAGGACGTAATCACCGTGAAGGGACTTGTGCATGATTCTCATTTCTATGTTAATGCGAGGCCAGAAGTAAAGTGCCGGGGTGCATCAGTGAGGAGACACAACAAATACTGACCCGACAAACACATACTGGGGGACGGCATTTTAATTAGAGATTCATCTCTTTCCCTCTCAGCAGCACAGGATTGCGTGGTAATGGAAAGTGTTGCCAACAAGGTTACATATCTTGAACTGCGGATGTGTGTTTCATATAAATGTGGATCGTCCTGGTATACCAAAGTCTACTAAAAAAAGAAAAAAAAGGACAAATAAAAAGCATATTTAAGTCTTTTTCACTTTTTATTATCATAGGTTTTTAGATGCAAAGTTAGGGCATGAGTGCAGTGTTGATGATGATGATGATTTAGGGTTGTAGGTTAAGAGCAACAACCTTGTGTTGTCAGTAAACCATAAATATATGAACCCTTATGCTCTTTGTAATTTAAACATGGGTTTCTGCAAGGCCTTTTCTACCATTAAAATAAATCAGACAAGTCAGTTTTTATGCCTGCGCACGAACAACAGTCACATCTGTTGGCATAATGTCCGTCCCTCTGTACATATGTGCGTTCTATTCTCGTGAACACAAAATCTCAGAAAAACCTTGAGGGAAATTCTAAAAATTGGTTTTAAACATCTGCTGGGAATCAAGGATGAACTGATTTGTTGAAGGTCAAAGCTCGAGGACTTACGCGCTCCTTGAGACCATATTTCACATAAATGGATAAAATGATGAGAAATTATTCAGCTTCACTGTGACATGCTGATGCTCTTCAGAAACACTTTCCCAGCCATTATTCAGCACCATAACTTCGAAACAGAAGGAGAGATTGTGACTAGATTTCATATTTGGTTGGATATCGAACCACTGGCTCTTATCTCAGATGTCCACATGAAACTGTGGTGATTGTAAGGATCTTGTGAAACATCCAGGCATTTTTGTGTAGCTTCTTTGCATTTGTAGATTCTTTGCAGCAACATTCATACTAAAAACGTTTTAGTTCATCACAGCCTGATTGATTTTACTAATATCGAGCTTCAGTGAGTGATGAAGCTCTCTATCAGTCCTCTGTATAAAGACTTTACGTGAGGACAATGAAAATATTCACTAAACTCGTACATGTAAATATAACGATGACTACCATTTCACCAAAACTTGCACTCAGTCCTTTTTTTTTAACCTCTTAACCTTTTTATAGAGTATGAGTCAGGACAGACATGAATGTGAACTGCAGTTTAGCTGGTCCATGATGTGTGTTGACTCTAGTTGTAGGTTCATTTCACCACATTGACAAAGAATCACTGTTTTCACAGGAGGTGATGATGATGAATCTGCTGTTGACACGGAGGACGAGCTGCAGAGGTAAACAACACACACACATAACGTCAATGATGCTGTTTGTAATATCGATGTGAAGGAGTTTGTTCAAGTGTAATCCTCGGTCACACGGTGCAGCTTCAGGAAGAGTGATGTTGTCTCCTTAGTTTGCAGATTGTAGATAAAACATGCTCTCCCTGCAACCTCCCCGTAGCGGTGACAGAAACTGAAAAGCAGTGACGAGTCAATAGTCGGAACTGACAAGAGAAAGACAAAACACAAGTGTTTCGGTGCTGATACGTCCTGTTTCTGTTCAGGTTTTATTTCACTGCTCTGGCTCCAAATAAACAGCAGATAGACAAAGTTAGCAAACAATCTTTGGAACTTAGTGAAATATTTAAGAGTGCAAAAGTGAGATATTTCCCTCAGGAGTTTATGAGGACCCATACATATGTCTGCTGGATATGTAAAGGGCAATTGTTTGCAAACATTATTATCAGGTGATAAAATGTCAGTGCTGCGTTTACCACTTGTTTTGCTGCCCCCAAGTGACTAAAAATCGATGAGAACCGCTTTAAGCAAATTAAGTTTGATTTAAACTGGCTTTCTATTTCAGAATCTGTGATATATAAGAGAGGAGAAAGTAGAGTGACTTACAACGAGGACAAAAAGTTAACTCTAATACTTTTCTTGAAAAAAAAAAGCGTTTGTTAGCTGCAAGGCAACAAGCAGGGAGGCTTCATTTAAAAGGCAAGCATGACACCACGTATAACGAGTCTTCTTTTCTGATCTTGCAACAGGGTGGAGAACGAGAGCCGGCAGAAGAAGGTGGCAGCGAAGGGGAAGACGGCGGCGGCGGAGGAGGATCCGTATGGAGGGTCGACAGATGAAAACACAGACGCCGAGGCAGAGCAGGATCATCCCATCCCCGAGCTGCCGGGTATGTCTCCGTTTGTTCTTATCTCTTTTGTCCTCCTGTCTCTTTTATCTTTTCTTGTTCCTGTCACAGGAACAGATGTCCTCCTCTTCCTCCTCGGACATTGCAAACACTGATATAAAAGTAATGTGGCGACTTTTTTTTTCGCTTGCAGGAACGCCACACACAAACCTGAAGCGTGTCCTGTTTTTCTCCGTCTTTGTTGCTCCGCTCCTCTTCCCTTTATCAAAGAGCACCTATAATTACTCCCCCTATATATCGTGTAGCCACTAACGTGATTCTTTTGCTTCTTTCTCTTTCGATTTTCTCATTTCTTGCAGACTTCCTGCGTGGAAAGCACTTTTTCCTCTACGGTAAATTCCCGAACAACGAGAGGCGCCTGCTGTTGCGGTACATCGTTGCTTTTAACGGGTGAGAGCGACATCTTGCAGTAACCCTTTACAACTCTTATTGGTTTTGGAAGTTCACAGTGATGAGAAATTTGCACGAAAGGTATTTTTCTGCAGTTATAAACAAAATACTGTCTTTTCTCCAGAGTGATTGAGGACTACATGACGGAGAAGGTTCAGTTTGTGGTGACCAGTGAAGGGTGGCACGACTCCTTTGAAGACGTATGTTTAGTCCTCTTTTCTGTTTCCCTTCGTTTCATAATGATGTTTAATACAAACCTAAAACCATCAAGCATTTGTGTTTATATAGATTTCAGCGTACGTGCATGCGTGCTTTCATTTGTTTGCACTCACAGACAAGTTAACTTTGGTGAATTTAATTGCATCAGAACACCCGATGCTCAATTATACAAAGTGCACAGCTGAGAAATCTATTTTCAAACAGCCGGAGGGAAGAAAAACAGCATTTAAACATGTCACACCAAACACAACCAGAACTGAGACTTTTTAGCCATTTGCTTTAAAGCTGTAAGCTTTTATCACTTTGCAAGGTCTGATCAAACACAAGCACTGAAGAAAATTGAGAACCTGAGTGCGTAAGCCTTCCCAGTAAAAATTCAGCAGCGTTCGGCCAAATGCCTCCTTCAGTCTGTCTGAAATTGTGCGTCAAAATTGGTTTTCAGCCGTTCTGGGGCTCTTTTAGCATTTGAATTAGGATTTTTGGTTTTTACAATCAGACCTTTCATTCTTTTAAAGGCTTTATACCCTCAGTCCGTCAGTTCATTTGTGATGCAACAAGGACACTTTCTGACCTCCGTGTGTCTCCCACTTTTATTTCCACTCCTTTTACAGGCGCTGATGGAGAACAGCAATCTGAACTTCGTCAAACCAGCTTGGATTTATGCTATCAACGAACGGCAGAAGATGCTGCCCTATCAGCCCTACACTGTCGTCCCCTAAACAAAACACTGTATGTTCGCGTGAGTGTACGCAGACACACTCATGTCTCACTTCATATCCTGTGGAAAGCCATAAACACACATATTTTCTTTATTTTTCAGACAAAAACTTTTCATATATAGGAGCAATAAAACTGGTTATTGTTTATTAATTCATTTACATTGACTTTAAATATGCTATTCATGAAATGTCGTCTGTCCTACAATGATTTCACACATTCTCACCCTTTTTTTGGCCAAGCTGGGAAAAAGGTTTCATCAAATGGTGTCTGTGGAGGTTCAAGTTAGCTTTAGGTTTAGACTTATAGGTTTTTTATTTCAATGTTAGTTCTTGCTTGGTCAGAAAGCAACGTCTTTATTATCAGTATGCCGTTTAGTCACTTTGGCCTCATGAACAAAACACACACTCTGTGATTCAGGACTCGTTTGAGTTTTCTAAGCTCTTGTGCTGCAGTTTGCTGCCGCTCACCTCGGCTACCTCAGGCTTTGTCTGGAAATGACTTATCACCCTGTCCTGACTGCCAGCGGCACTGATAAGACTCTGACTTGTTTGAGCGTTCAGGCCGTTATGAGACAAGCCCAAAGTCAGGTGAAAGAGCGCCCGTCATTTAAGGATACAACAAACAAATGAAGAAAAAAAATTGCCACACAAAACAAATACTGGTGGACTGTTTCTTTTTCTCTTTTTTATTTTATTAAATGTGATGAGTGATAACGTGTTGAATTTCTGTGTGTGAACATTTGATAAAAACTGAGTTTGAGATTTGGTTTTATTGTCGGGGATTTAATATTACAAGAGATGAATGAACTCAACAGAAGTGAGGAAATAAAACAGACGTCAGTGTTTTAACGTCACTTGAGATTTCAAAATGAGGGCACAAGACGATGTTGGCTGTAATGTCATCTTTGGCTGTTTGCTGTCAAAAGCAACTTCTGTTTGTTTCTATCTAACTTTTTTTTCTTAAAGTAATTATTTTGTCTAAATAAAAACAAAGATTTGTAATTAAATGTCTTGTTTTTATTTTTATTCACCCAGCTTTCTTTGCACTCAGCTCCTCTCATCCTTTCCTATGCTTTCCTCTCTGCGTTTGAAGCTGGAGAGGCACTCTATACCATTTCATTCCTTCTCCTCATCTCAAGCCCTCTTTCCTCCCTCTAATTTACTTCTTGTCCTGCTCAGCGCCCTGGAGCCACTGGGTCCTCTGCTCTTCAGTCAAGGGGATTAGAAAAATGGCATTTGGATGCGAGACAGTGGAAGGAGGGGTTGATTTGAGGGGAGAGAGGGAGGCTGCAGGGAGGTTGGAAGGGGTTGAATGCATTTTTTAAGAAGCCAAGGATCAGATTGTTGCATTGCAGTCTCTGTGTTCGGTAAATTAACGCACCTACAAGCCATTTGATTTGCTTTTCATAAAAGGCAGAGTGCAAGGTCAAACCCATTTTGTTCAGGAAGCAGGAAAATTTACAGCAGCTAACAGCATCTTCCTGATAGAATGTCATATTTCACTTAAGCGCATATCTGCCGTCAAGACAGCAGGGAGGTTGTGCTGCTTTCAAATTGTCTCATTTGACATGTTCAGACGGCAGAGTTTCCACCTTATTCTTGTCACCTTCATCTCTTCAGGGCAGATTTACTCTCTGCTTTTAGCATTTTTATATCTCCTCTGAATCTTAGCAGTGACCTTGCCTGGCTGCTAAGATTGCAAAACATTGTCTGTTCTGTAAGTTTAGTCTCACCATCACTGAAAACACAGTGATTGATGTCTGAAGGATATTAGTTTTAATTAAGATTTCAGTTTTAATACTGTCTAGTTTTGATCTTTGCTCACAGCACTGACTTGGAGGGGTTAACACTAATTTGAAGAAGGTTTTTTTTATATTTGCTAAAGGCTTTCAAGGCTATTTGTTGATCACTGAAAAAATAACTTTTACATCTCCTTTGAAAGGTTTTCTGAAGGGGCTGGATACTTTTTTAAAGGCATTGTATAAAAGGCAAAGGACAAACACCAACGATCGAACCGTTGGAGCTTTGGGTGAACTCAAACTTATTTGTGTGCCAGAACTGTATAAATTTGAGTTTCTAAAGGAAAATCCTTCAAACGGAAAGATAGAAATTTTTATTCACCCGACGCAATTATGCACACGCTGTTAGGATGCAAAAAAAAAACAAAAAAGAAAAGTTATTCATTCTGAGTTTTCTACCCCAGCATTGATTAATAGACTGGCCTCGTGTATAAACTGGATTCTGGAGTCAGTCCAGTTTGAGTCGAAGGTTCACTTGATGTATTGGCCTCCTGTGAGCTGAAACATTTTCCCCCTGGAAGGTTCAGACATTCTTGCAAATTCAAACAAAGGGAAACCTGCTAGCTGGAGGTGTTTCAGCGCTAAGCAGGGTCAAATGGTGCAAACCTGCCTGAATAAAAGAAATGTGGTCCTTTTTGTGGGGTCCAGTTTGTGATTAGTTGGCTACTGTTGAGCTTTAAAAATAATAAAGGACTCAAAATAAAACCATGCAATGCACACTGAAAGTCTCTACCATGAAAGACAGAGTCTGCGTTTCAGTTTTTATGCAAAAAAACACAGATCCACAAAAAGTTGGGTCTCTGTCTGAGATGTAAATGGAAACAGAACGCAATCATTTGCAAAATAAATTCAGTTTTGCTGACAACTTTAAGTAGATCATTAGTCTATTTTTTTTCTGCTCATTGGTGGAAGAAGAACTCTGATATGAAGAAGGGTAGTTAATTTTATACTAATGCATAATTTAATTTTAAAAATTCTTGTTCGCATTAATCTTAATCTGCAAAGTAACTCATTAGTCAACTTTAAAAAGAATTATAAAATAAAAGTACAGCGTTACTTACCACTATGGTTTTTTATGGCATCTCTTTTGTTTCCGCTGCTTTTATCAGGACGATGAGTTGCAGCCTGAAAAATCAAAGTTTTAGATGAATTAACAGCGATTGGAGCCAAACCATCAGCTACTGATTCTCCTGAATATCTGATGCATGACCTCAAACCTGAATTCATAACTAAAAGTGAACCCGACTGTGTTTCCATCAGTAAATTTGTTGATGTGCAGTCTGCCTGACGTTCTCTGTTCATAGCTCCCTACACCTGTAGCTCTGCTAATGGCGTAACACCAGTGGAGCCTATTTTAATTAGTGTGTTACCGTCAAAGATAATAAATCACAGAGAATGAAAAACTGACAGCAGGTCAAAAAAAAAGTGCATCAAAGTGACAGGCAGAAATTTTACATTTTTTGAAGGTGTTCTGCTCATTGCTTCGTGTTAAAGTTCACTTATTAGAGAAAATGAATCAAACGTTTGTCATAAAAACTGCTCCTCATGGATATGTGTGTCTAATTTAAGAAAAGTTTTATGAATAAAGTTTGATTCATGTTGAGGTACTGACCTAAAAAAAACTAAATTGGCTCCCGTAATGAGCCGGATAAAGACTATCAACGGCCTTAAATAAGGGCACTCACTTTCTTACCTTAATTTCAAAGTTTGCACCACTAAATCACTTGTCGCTGCCTTTAGCTTTATGTTTTGACCTGCACTCCTCTTCATTACATATCCATGATCTTTGTCATTCTTTCTTAATTCATCGCCAAAATGGAAGAAATATTTAGATTTTTTTTAAACAAGATCATGTACCAGTGCTGCATTACAAAAAATACAAAATTCTGTTACAAGTACATTTTTGTTGCACTGAAAACTTAGAAAAAAAATGAACACGTAATCATGCATTGTATTTTATACATTGATCCAATAATCAAATCTTGTGTGCAGTACTTGGGTGAATGTACATAGGTCCCATTCCATCTATGGTGGAATGGGACCTATGTACATTATCTTCTGATCGCCTGAATTCAGTTTGTAATATGATTGTAAGTTTTTTAGCTATCAAACCCAATTACTTTGACATCTCCTGATTAAGCCCCAGTTAACAATGAACCAGTCACAAACTGATTGTTTCCCTCCATAAGGACACCAGATTCATCAAATTAATATGAGGGCCAATTTATTGGTTAAAGGGCACAAATAATTCTGGGTAAAATTCACAATAACCCTAACTGTTTGTGAAGGTTTTTCATTCCATATCTCTGACTCTATGTATTTAAGTACTAATCACAGCGCAAATCAGAGAAAATGTTCTGATCCACAGTTATTTTTGGTCATCAGAGGTATTTAATTAAAAGAACTGTACACCATTTAAAGCAAAGCAGATATATATTGACCATTAATATACTTAAAGCATAATTTTTCTTATATGCTGAAGTGAATGCTACCAGATGTTTATGTGCTCATGTGCATGAGCTGTAGACCTACTTTTACATCAGTAACAGTTCCCAAACTTTTTATACTGGTGACTCTGAAAATCAAAATAATATCTGCTTGTGACAGCTTCCTTTGCAGCATATGGCCTCATTGTGGTCAAAAATATGATCAGTTATTGGTAGCTGGTCTCATTAGAGGGATTTTAAGGTCTGAGGGGTTTGACTGCCTTGTTTTCACTTATTTTAGAGATTTTTGAAGGCTGACATCTGAGGAAATTGAGGTGTTCTGTTTTTATGTATCTATTCTGTAAGCACAAAGCAAAATTTGTATAATTTTTGCAGCTGATTTTTAGTCTTTTTCATTTGTGACTCTTCAGGTTTATCTGAAAGCTCAAAAATTATCTTCAGCTGATAGTGTTGATCTTCTCTTCCATCTCTGTAAAGCTAGAAAAGCATATGAACTGTCCCTTTAATGCATAAACATGAGTTCAGTGAGTCTTTGGCTGCTGGCTGTCAAACATTAAGTCTCTCTCAGCCAATAGGATCACAGTATTTCTCTGAGCTGCCGTGGAGGTTTTTTTTCTACAAGTAGCCTATAAACTTAAACTCTGCGTGAAAACCTGCGTGATTCCTCCTCCTGCTCCTCCTCCTCCTGCTGCTCCTCCGCGGTGCCTGTGTGACTCCCTCCGCGCTGACCCCGACTCATCCACTGACCACCGACTCAGGAGAGGCGGGGAACTACATCACCGAAGAGCGGGGACTTAATGTGCGTCTGCTTCTGTTTGTTTTGGTGCATTTGAGAGAGGAGTATGCGAGTTTAACGTTACGTTACGGACCGACCGACCGACCGACCAACCGATCGACCGAGGTCAAGGTGGGAGCTCCGGCCGGGATGCTGCAGCCTTGACAGCCGGTTCGTATCCCGGTGATCCTGAGCGGAGAGCGGACCTGGATGTGAGCAGCCGCGCGGGCAGAAAGTAAGTGATCTAAACGCTTTAAAAGAGATTTTAAAACCGAGTTTTATTGCAGTGAAGGACTGAAATGATGTTGATAAAACTCGGTTACTAACGTTGTTTACACTGATAAATGCTTTTGTGACTTTTAAACGTTTTAATGGGGAATTTTTTTTAGCGTTTTTCTGCTGTAATTTAAATGCTTTGATAAGTTTAGTGAGGAAAAACATGAAAGATTTTGCTTAATTTCTTACAAACATGATTTTGAATAAGCAGCTCCAAAGCACAGATCGTAGTTTATTGAGATTTATTGTGATTGATTGAATGGAGAGCATCAGTTCAAATACCAAAAGTGAAAACAGGTAAAAATCTTCCATGCAAATCAACCTTTAACCAAAGCTATTTAATAAAATATAGAAAATAACTATGAAAATAAATATATTTCCTCACAAAAACGTTAAGAATATTCAGTCAGTAGTGGGATTATGAACCAAAACCAAAGGTCAGTTCAAAAAAGCACATGATGTGGACCAGCAGAGTCAAATATGAGCAGTTTACCTTATATTTTTGCTTAAATATGCACATGTGTATGTTTCTCAAATGTTCTTAATACTTTTTTATATTAACATATCTTTAAAGTTTCTAAAAACATCAAAATCTTAAACCTTTCTGGCTTGTTTATGTCCCTGTTGATGATTTGTTTTTTTTATTCTCATCCACATAACTTCCTAATGTTTCTTTTTGTGTTATATTTCGATTTTTTTTCAATGCGGAAGCCTCGGTGAGATAAAATCATCCTCTTATTTGATTAAAAAAACATTAAACATCATTCCTTTTTAATGAAGTTCACTTTTGGGATTCCCTCTGGTGGCCAAAAAGGCTCTCGAGATGATGAAGCTCACTTGAAAAACACACACTTCAGACCCCTGAATGAAGTGAAGTGTGAGATTTAAAAAAAGGCAAAAGAACAAAATCTGAAATATTTCAATGTCTAAAATGTTTCTACCAACTTTGTGATGCAACAGCTTCCTCATTTTTAACTTGAATAAAATTCTTCTGCTCTGTTATCTCTCTGTTTCCACTCACCACAATGAAGCACTTTCTCCTCAAAAGTCTGTTTACATAACAGTTACATTTTTGTGGCACTTTAATTTCAAATCTGAGCACATAAGGCACACATCAAAAGCAAAAAGCTGCAGTCTCTCATTTTAAATAAAAGATGAAGTTGGTGTAAAAATTGCTTCTTAAATAAATGATGTTTTCCAGTGGGTTTGGGAGCACCGCCCTCGGGAGGAGGTCTCCTCCTGTGGCTCGGTGTTGAAAACGTGTTGTTAACGTGTTAACCGTCCGATCGGGAGCTCAGATCACAGATTTACAGAGATTAACAGAGATTGTGAGGCATTTTTAAGGGAGTATTTACCGCGTCACGCAGTGGATTCTTGCTCTCTCTCTGTGTCTTATTTCACCTCTTGGATGGTTTCTGTGACAGATCGCTTATTGGAGGAGAGGTTCAGCTGAAGCTTATGTTTTATTGATCGTCTGTCTCAAAATCTTTTCTGCACCTCACCTTAACAGGCAAACACATTCTACCTCATCCTCTCACCTCAGTTTCGCTCAATTTGACCCAGAAAACTCAGATGTAAGGATGTGAAGGTGTCACCTTTGCTTCTCCATCTCGCTCATCAACACCTGATGACATGTGGTGCAGGTGTGGTACGAGGTGTCGCAATTCACAGTCATTTCTTTATAATAGGTGTCATGGCCCTGTGTGAGATGACCTTATCTACTGACCCATTTTCAGCCAGAAAATATCTATTTGAATGTTGGAGATATTGTTCTTCAGTGATTTGCCAAGTAGCAAATAGATTCTGTGGGTTCCTCTGAATGGACTCTCTGAATGTATATCACATTATCGGGAATATGTAGTTTTATATTCGTTTTTGTTCTCGATTCGAATCCCTGTTGAGTTTCCTTTTGTTGAGAGAAAAGAACGCGGCCACGAGACGATCGACTCTCGTCGTTGTTCTCTGGAAAAAGCACGAAACAAAAGACTACTTGTCAATTTTCTTCTGCCTTCATAAAACAAAAAATACAGCCCAATAATTTCACTTTTTCTCTGCAGAAGTCACTGGTTGCTCGTTAAAAACTGTTGAAGGAGGGAAAATGAGGAGTTCGGGGAGGGATCGAGAGGAGAATTGGGGTTGAGGAAGTGAAAAAACAGTGAATTTTTTTTTTTTACTGACCCAAACTCAGCAGAGAGCTGATTATACTGCAGCTGAACAACCACATCAGTCCCAGCGGCCGCCACTCGCTCCTGCCTCTCAGAGAGAAAGAAATGAAAGATTTATTGCAGGCCAGTCGTAGCCTCAGCAGAAAGGAGGGATAACATTTGAAGGAGTCTTGTGTTTTCTTTCGCCCGGTTCTGTTGGTGGGGGGGGGCAGGCAAGGCCAAGGATGTAATAGACCTGTCAAGTGTCTCCGGAGAGGAGCTGCAGAGGAGGAGAAGCAGGAGATTAGTTGAGGAGTAAGAGATAAGATGAAAGGATGGAGAGATGAAGGCTGGTGGATGTTATTGAAGGGAGATTAAGGGCAGAAAGAGCATCAGACAACACAGGAGGTCAGTTCGTAGCTAAATGGACTCTGTTACCCGAAACACTTAAATGTGATGACAATTACAAGCTTGTCTTTTGCAGAGGAAATAGGAGGTTATTACTCATAAATATATTCACATATTAAATATCACAGCAGTAGCAATTCTGGTGTTTTAAAGCTCTAGTGTTTTCTTTTTAATCAGGCTGAGTGTTTGCAGACTTTTTTTTTTATTTTATAGACGACTTCTTTTTCATTTTTAAATATACTCATTTTGTCCAGACTAGCAGATTGATTTTTTTTTACAACAAAGACCATTCTTGTTTCATTATGCATTTCACCCCATGCATTTTTAAATATGTGGGCCAAGAAAACAAATGAGGGACCGGAGGCAGCAGCCGGAGGCAGCAGAGGGGGCTGATGAAGTGATGGTGGTTAACTGACTGTTGTATCAGCGATCGGTTTGAAGGATGTAACGCAAAGAGCTAAATGTGTTCCTCTTAAAACATCAAGAGGAATAACTGCTGTAGTAACTGTTTCAGAGATTCATCAGCAAAGAATTTTTAATTAAAAGTGAAAAGAAGAATGTTTGTGTCACTTTTTTATGTTTGTCTTTTAACACCTTTTCATCTCTGCTGGTTCAGTTGGAAAATACATAATATGA
>JAUZTA010000030.1:5402065-5415209 GCA_034780835.1 Ctenochaetus striatus | reverse complement strand
AAGAAGAACATTTTCATTGTGAATATCATCTGCGGCCCCGTGTGCAAGAGCTCGCTGCGGCTCTTAGATGGGGAGGAAAAAAAGAATAGGAACCTTGTATGCGGAACACTGCCCATTGTGCAAAGGGAGAAAAACTGGAGGAATTTTTTTTTTTTCCGGAACAGGCCCGCTCACAGCTTGCGCTTTGCTGTTTGCCTGTGACGCGAGTTGGTCCACCACAAGCTAAGTCCCCCCACTAAAAAATACCCAGAGGAGCAGATGGTCTTAAAACATGACTGCTCCCCCTCCCACACGCGGCGCGTTGAGCTGAGATGAGCACCGCGCACACACACACACACACACACACTAATGCACACAAGATACAAACATAAACACGGAGATATGCCAATATCCAGTCACACAGTCTGTCCAAGGTTCTGCAGAGCGTGCTGGCACAAAGAAGAGATTCAGACTGGACTTCAAGGTAATCAAGCAAAATAAAACCATTGCTGCATGCATCTTAGAGTAGGTAACTTAAGGTGCATGTAAATTACATTAAGTAATTCTATTTCTTATTTTTCTACACCCATAATATACGTATTACATTGGTGTTTTAAGGTACCTTGTGTCTGTATTATGCATTTGTTTTTTCATTTACCACGGATACTGTGGCAATTAAATGCTTCTTTGATTATCTGAGATCTTTCAAGTAAACTATGACTTCATGTTGTCAGATGTGAGGGATTTTTTTTTTTGGTATTTCCACAGGTGCGTGGGTGTTAATTCACCGCACAGCCTACAAGTACAAATGTACTGAAGCCCCATATATGTAAATGCACTTCTTCCATTTTGCCCTCTGCATCCTTCCATTTGGTTTGAGCTCCATGATGCATTTATTCCATGTCAAGATAAGAACCAAAGAAGCAGACCACATCTCAGGGAGTTTCACCAAGAGCACATGAAGCGAGCACGACAATAGAGGTAGCCTCAGTCGGCAGATCACCAATAAAACAACGGACCAGGAGAGCCAAAAGCTTCTTTCCATCTTTTCTACCTGGCACACCCGGTTGACTCTGGCAATCCCCAGCTCAGTGGGCAGATGGTGAGCCACAGGCCTCTTCTCTCATTAGAGTGCTCTCCCTTCCGCTCTGAACAAAGGGGGGCGACAAACAGAGCCATCACCTGTTCGGCCGACCAAATGTACATAGTGAGGCCCCATCGCAATGCTCCCTAAAAAACACACCACTTGACTCGCTGCCCCGAAGTGAGAGCGTGAGTTTAAATCTGCCAGCCGCTGCTTTTCCGTCACCGCTAGTTTGACTTCAGATAAGACATAAATAAAAGTACAAATACTTTGCATGATGGGAGGCATTGTAGTTATTAAAGCAATGATGCAACGTGAGAAGCATTTACTGTTATATTATAAAAAAAAGTCATTCAAATTTAAAGCTTAAAAAAAGACTAAATCTTATATTTAAAGCCAAATAGTGTGAAGAGAAAAGAAACAGAGGGAGAAGCTATAATTAAAAAATAAAAAATCTGAAATGTAAACAGGCTGCAAGTCAGACTTTAAGTGACACTGCATCAACCCTATCACTCTTATCTTTATAAAAGAAGCTTTATAAAATACATCATTTTTTTGGCAAATGCTCCATTTGTTGATGTAGAAAAACACTGTGGCTTTAAAAAAAGAAACAAGAAAAAAGCAGATGAAGAAAAATATCTTTCACCTGTTTCAATAATTCAGAGAAGGCGGTTAAAATTTCTTGTGAAACTGTTTTGGTTGGCTGTGTAATCTGTAATCAGAAGTCAGAAGTTTTGATGTGGTAATACATTCTAGCAATTACCAGGAACAGTTCAGTGCTTACAGTGAAAAAACCCATCCAGCAGTAAAAACCAGGGCGTTTTGAACAAACCCTGCCGACACCCAAAGACACACATTTGCTCACTCATGTGTGTATTCCTACACACCGTCACAAACACATTCACACACACACACACTCTCTCACACACACACACACTTACTCATTACCTAACTCAGTCTAACTTGTGACTCATCCAAGTTTTCTCGCTTGCTCGCTCTCATTTCCTTTGAACGCTCACGCAAAAGAAAAACACACTCAATCTCACTGAAGGTGTTTGACCTTCAAGAGCAAAAATAGCCAACATAGATAGATAGATAGATAGATAGATAGATAGATAGATAGATAGATAGATAGATAGATAGATAGATCACCTGTGTAGGTAACCTGTGCAGGTGACCGTGGTCGACCTCCCAGCGTTCGGCGGCTCCTGTTCGAGCGCTCCCAGCAGCCGTCCCTCTGACACTCACATGCAAAGCATCACACCAGCCCGTTGCCTGCAAGACCTCTCGCCACTCTCTGTACCAAGCCCCAACGGTGGGGAATAAACTGCCCTCCCCACCACTGCCGCCACTGCCACTGCCACCATCATCACCATCACCCCTCCCATATGAAAATCAGTCCTTCAGTGTAGCAGCATTGTTCTGAGGCTTCGCCCCGAGGCTCAGCCATTCATAAATGCACACGGGGGCCACAAGGGCCCCACTGTTCCCCCTCGTCCCAACAAATATGGGTGAGGCTTTGAGATCCGAGGCCCTTCTGTCCACACTGCCTGGTCGATTTACGCTGAACAGAAATGAGCATATTTGATCATGTTGAATTGATGGAGAGCACATCCACATTTTTTTTTTATGAGGTCATGGTAACAGAAGGCAGCATGAGTTCGGGAGGGGGGGTTGCAGATGATAAGGAGGGGTTGGACTTAGTTGAGGGAATGTAGTGAAGAAGTCCAAGTGTTATTGTATGCCATTTAGCCAAATGTGTTATGATTTTGACCCAGAAAGCCCAAGTCAAAACTGAAAAACAAGATGAGTGTTTTTTGGCACCCCAGTGACGACAGACCCGCCTCACTGATGGTTGTGGTTCGTATATTTGTAGGGGAATTTGGCCTTCACAGTGTTCATATTTTTCCCACGGAACAGAAAATAGACAAGCGGTGTGAGAAAGACGATTCATTTCATTAAGTTTATGATTGCCACATATCGCTACAACACGTAATTTCTAAAAAAAAATCTGGTCTGCGTTACATGGCAATGACATGAGTTTAATTAAAAAAAAACATGCACACTGATTAATGGAAAAGATGAAATACCAGAGGCTTCAACACTGTGTTGTGCCACAATTACGGGTAAATTAAATCAAGTGAATGGACTAAAAGAGCCTGCTCTTGCTCTAGTTTGGTTATTTACTGAGTCACACTTGTTGGCTCCATCATGAATTTTATGCCTCAATACAGTAATGCTCTTTAATGAAAGAGCCAAGGACACTAGACAAAAAATGTAAATTCATAGATTGAAAACCACCACTTGCTAAAAGAGCATCACTTGCTCTTACACTGTGTCACATGAATGGATAGTAGAGATGGAAAAAATGGTTTAATTAAATCGATGACAGACTTTTGAGTGACATATCAAAGGTTTCAGAGACATTAAAGTCATTCTGTTGTAACTGCAAGTTAGATATTGACGTTATTTACTTAAATTGGACTCTTAAAAATTACAATAAAGACACAAACCGGCTGTAATTTCTTAAGATTCAGACACCTGAGCTTCTGAGGATTGTCGATAAAATGTAAACACCAATGTCACTGAACACAAACCTCTAGTTTTAGAAAATTTATTTTGTCCAGATTTGATCAAAAGTCTAAAATCCAGAGACGTAAATGTACACAACTAGATTAAAACAAAGATCTTATCCTGATGATGCTCTTGACCTTGACTTGTTTTTATGACACCTCACTTTAAAACTGATGCTAGCTCACAAAAATGAGTGTTTTTAAGTTTCATAAATCTGGAAACGTATTTACAAAAACCTTCTACCCCCCCAAATCATCATCCTAAACAAACTGAAACTGTAGTTTTAACAGTTTTTTCTGTTGTTTCTATGTTCACATGGTTTGTGTAGTTGTTGTTATTGTTACTTTCAGAGAATAAATTCTTTGTATTCCATTTTAACTTTAAAACATCTAAAGACTCCTCCGAGATCATTCTGAAGCTGCGTTTCAACACATTAACACATTGATTTTTTTTTCTTTTTCTACAAGTCTGTGAAATAATTCCACTTTGCATCTTTTCAGCCTTAATGATTTGCAGCACAATGTGACAATAATTTAAATCTGGGTTACTTGATTTAAATTGTAATAATGACACTTTTTCTACCGTTCATGTTCACCTAAAGCCAGTTTTGATGGTCTATTGTTGTTTTAAGGAAATTTTACACCACCTATGCCTGGAAATATGCCTGTATCAACATGCCAAGTCATCCTTCCCACTCTTACTCCCACAATTGATAAAAACGCATTATGGAGCCTAAATGTGGCATTAAAACTGCTCACAGTTGCATGGTGCTGTTACCGTGTCATGAAACCCCAAGACTTGTTAACGCAACCTCCCCCCTCCTTCATCCCGACACAGGAGCCATTGTCTCCCGAGGCCTTCTGGGACAGAACAGCTCAGCTCGAGCCTGACACGGCACAACACTGGGAAGTCGATGTGCACAGATAATTGTCTTTTAATCACAACAATCCCCTTTTCTCTGCTCTTGCTTGATTGTTTCTGGCTCTTGTTTGACCTTTCTCTCTTGGTTGTAGCTCTTGTGGCTTTTAGCGAGTTCGACCAGCCTCGTCCAGCTGTGAGCAAAGGCCGTTTGGATGAACACAGGGCTGAAACTAAGAATGATGGGTCCCATGTAAGAGGGTACTTTGGGGCAAACTGCTATTACTAAGATTAGTCTTTTAAAACTGTGTCCACAACTTTAATTATTAGTTATCAAGCCTTCCACTTACTAAATACCAAACTTACATACTCAAAATCTGCTTGGTTGCAGGGTAGACTGCTTTAATTTCTCAACATTTTTGTCATATACCCCTTTCAAAATTGACAGAGTCCACTAGTCTCACTGTTTTTTCTGCATGGCAATAGATACAACTGGCATTTACTCCCCAGTCAAATGACTCTGCAGTAGTCATTAGTATCTTTAGCTTAGCTCCAGTGTGCAGTGATGTAAACATGAAACCAGGTTTGACACACTAATTTAACTCCTTTTTTTTGCAGGGCAATGATGTGACCCACATTGGTTTTAAACACTATGGTTTTCTTTTTTAATGGTCTCAAAAAAAAGAGAAAGCATCTGGGATTTTGTTCTTTCAGTCATGCAAGATGAAAAATTAGCAAAACAGCTAATTGAGAAACCTTCTTCTGATTTATAGACCACGGAAAATAAGGAAACAGGTTACTGGATCTGTGAGAGACGATGTAATGGAAACCAACACGTTCCATCTGTCTCCATTCCAGCAGTACTGAACATTGTTGAGTCAGCATTGGGTTTGGACAGAGAAAGTGACACAGAAGATATTAAAAAAAAGGAAGCCAATATAACACTGTAACTGGTTTAAGTGCTGCTTTTCTACTGTTCTCAGTTTTCAATTGCGTGGGATAAAAAACAGAAGGCCGCTCTTGTCTGCTGACAATGGAAAAGGGAATCAGTTGGCTATTTAGAACGAGATTAGCTTGCAATAAAAAAAATCAACACAAATTTTGATTTTACAATGGCAGTAAACCAAAATACAACATCAGCTTCTCTCCGCGGCTGGAGACATGAAGTTAGTCATATAACAAAGCGGTACTTCTCATTTTGTTCTCCACCAAGAGGCAGGAGACTGTGAGATTCTTACATATTAGCTGATTCTGTCAACTTTTTAACGTGAATTACCTGCCAGTTATGTTTTCTGTTGTATAACAGGAATATAAGGACACAAGTAAAAGGTTTAACATTCAGTCTGTACAAACTAGACCTGTATCATTCTTATCCTGTGGCATCACATGACGTCAGCCAAGCTCCACCTTTAACCTGAGCAGACATGTAACCAGCAAGAATGACCAAAATAACCAAACATTTGTTCAAGGCCTTTAAACCTAAATGAAGTATCTCAACAATGCAGGGTTTGACATACAGTTGATTCCCTACTGTGTCTTAACAAAATTCCTGTTTTAATGACAAAGCAGCTGAATAAAAGGCAGAAAATATGTGTCACTTTTGGGGAACAGTGTTATCATCCAATATCCCCATCCACAAACATGCAGCAAAACTTTACCTTTTACTGCTGTGCTAAAACACACCAGAATCCACACAGTGTAAAAACCCACATGTGTTTACAGTATTAAGATGTAGGCTTGGAGGGCGGTGTGGGGGCTGAGAGGGTATGTGGATGGGTGAGGGGGCAGTGGGATTGTGCTGGACAGAGACGGGTGACAGAACAACATGCTGAGAATGGATCCATTGTCCTTGCATACACTTTACTGGGCAGATGCATCAGAGGGCTGATATTTGCAAAACTGTTGGAAATTATTGCATTTTATGTTTTTTATCATTATCATTATTCACCTGGAATATGTTGATCTAAGTCATTTTAAATTGTGGCTTTTTGTTAAAAATGCAGAAAGGGATGGAATCAAGTTACAATCAGCAGACTCAACAATGCTGCATGCTGCTTAGATCTTTAAATTATGAGGGTTTTTTATATAATTTGCTGACAAAAGAGGAAACTATTTTTATTTGAAAGTTCATTTAAATTCCAGAGTCAACATCAAACATTAAACTTTCCAGAGTCTGACTCAGAGAGACCCAGATTATTTTTGAGACTTAGTAAAACATTTCTTTCCAATCAGAATGACAATGATCTTGTTCCCGAATATCTTAATGAGGGATTATTGACCCAATTTGGGGATGACATGCTGCTGTCCCTGTTTTACATGGGATTTTTATTCCCAGAGGTGCAACTAATCTCAAATTTGTCCTACTTGGCATAAGTTCCCACATTGCACTCCAACTGTGCCCAACCAATTGTGCGACTTGGACTTGGATTGTGTTTTATATGCAGGTCAATTTTCTTTTCTCTTTCCGTTAAGGAAATTGAGATTATTGACAGCCATTTTGCAGAGATGCATCACTTCATCTTTAACCCATCACAGTATTTACCCAAAAGAGTAAGGCTACACAGACATTTAAAGCAGTGAGAGCAATAAAAGCTTTGTATTAGCACAGAATAACAGTGAGCATGGCATTTATGACATGAAAAATGTTAACTATTAGTAATTACATGATCATTTTTCACGGTGAGAATGATATAAAACCTAATGTTTTCCTCTCTCTTTGGTAAAAATGTTCAAAAAAATTGTAAGCAATTTCCAGCCTTCAACAAAAACATCACGCATGTATATGATTCATAAGATGCAACGCTTTAATTATTCTCTGTGTATCATTCTCAGCTGTAATCTGTAAATTATAACATCAATTATGGATAAACTCTGACAGTAAAACAATGTTTCAAAGAGCACTTAACTCCAGACATACAGCACAAGATTTAAATAAATATAGGAATTTAAACACAGGAGAGGAAAACGAAGAAAGAGTTTTTTCTGACTCAGAGGAAAAAGCAGCATTTTCAGGATTTACACAAGACTTAAAAAGAATAATTGTAGATGAGAGAATAGCAGAGATCCTACCTTATCAGCTGATCTGAAGCCAGTGAGGAGCTCAGAGAGTCGGCTTCTCTCCTTCGGCATTTGCTTCCTCTGCTGCCATCCCTCCTCCCTCCTCTCTGCCAGCAGATTGGATCTTTGGCATACAGAACCTGTGATGGGGGTGGAGAGGGGCAGCTGTCAGGTTTTAGATTCATACACTATTTTTATTTAATCAAAGGACAACTCTGTGTTTTATCACCCGAGTCTTTATCTTTAATAATGGTCATTGTTTATATCCTTATAGTATTACTGCACTCACCAACAGGAGAAAGAGAGGGAACGCAGCAGCATCACTATTATGAAATCCAACAGTGACACAAACAAACAGATTAACCATGGCAAACCAAAGTTTGACCAGATTATTCAAATCACACTGTTTGCGGGTAAAACTGAAATTCCGCACTTCGAAGGTGTCAGTTTTCACAAAGAAAACAGAATGCATGCAGGGTCAGAGTTGAACCTGAAAGTCTGTCTACAGGCTGTTATAGACAGAAGTTTTGAGAGACTATTTTGCCTAAGCTGGTTAAAATCCAACGTCATTCTTCCACAACCAAGCCCATCCTGCCTTTTTTTTTAAACAATATCTCATTATTTTGTTATATTATGCAACTATCTATGGGTTTCCCAGTGCTTAAACAAAATATTTTGCTTGGAAGAGTCAGTGTGAAAGGTCAGGGAGGTGGATGAGATGTAGTGCATCAGATTGCATGCGGCCATGAGACTGACGTTTGTTTCTCATACTGACCTGCAGTCAACTTTTGCACTTAAAACTGTAACAATGATCTCACCATAAACCAGGGCTTTACCCAATAGTTTGTTTTTAACGTTGACTTTCAGACATTGAATCAACATTTGATTGCACAGGCTCTCGCTTGTATGGCAGGGCTTTGAGTTTTGTGTGGGTTGGAGGGGCGAAGCCGAAGGAAAAAAGACACCAGCAGCTGTTGCTAAAGATCAAGGGGTCAGGACAGCTAGGACACGTGAACTTGCAGGAATCAAGAGTTTATTTTTTTAAACTTTTAGGACTTAAAAAGAGGATTTAGCTTCACTCCAACCTTCAATGAGTAACACAAAATTCACTCTTTTGGGGGGAAGTAACAAAATCACGATGACAGACATTCAAAGCTTTGTTCAAAAACCCGGAAGAGGCTTCGAATGCCAAAAACTAAACTCGGTAAAGCTCAATGCTAAACTTTACTCTAAAGTAGGTTACATTAATGTAGTGTATTATTACATAGTTCGTCCTGTAGAGGGCAGTCTAAACCTATTCCATCTCGAACACCTGGGGTTTTCCAGCGAGAAGCAATGCAAGAGGCTGAGTCTGATCAGCCCACCAAGAACGGGAATTTCTTGAACAGAAATGCTTTAATATTTCGTGACACTGCTGCTCCTTTTCTCCCTTTGACTGATTTATAAATCACAACTTATTAGGGGAACCATAATTTGGTTTACCTGTAACCTTTATTAGGGGAGAATGACTAATTTCATCATGACTTTCACCTAAATCCTACACAGTTGGGTTAATAAGGTAAGCGTACTTTAACATTATAAAATAAATAAATAAATAAATTCTTTGTAATTGTTAAAAGCATTTTGAATAGCACAATGGCAGCCAACAGTTTACATCGTCCTTTGTGTGGGGTCGATGGACACAAACTCACTTTCAATATCTTTTAGTATCACAGAAATCGAGGTGTTGATTGACGACAGGAAGGGCGTACAGTGCGAGGAGACGGTTGCCATGGAGAAGAAGGACACCTGAAGCAGAGGATAGGGGGAGTTTTAAGAACAAGACATTTTTACCATTCTTACCTGTTGAGTCATTTTAAGTGACGTCTTTAGCGGGAATCAGTAGATCAGTGGACAGAGTGCAGACTGGAAAATACCTTTACTATGACTCCCTCCTTCTTTAAGGTCAAGCTAAAACTGTTTGTCAATGACTTTACTGTGAATGTATTTCAAAGCTGTTATTTGTGCCGTTATTGGAATACAACAGTCACGCACATAGGCTATGATCAACATCACTTGTTTTTTAAGCTTTACAAAGTACTTAATGCAGACTCCAGATGATGGATTGTGTTGTTAATTTTGTCATTGTACCAAAACTTTTAACCAAGAAGAGTCTTTTTTTATTACTGTTAGTTTTATCAAGGGTCTGGCTACAGACAAACTGTTGAAGTTCCTCAGTTTGGTGTTTTAAATAGCGTAGAAATGAACAACTGATGTGACTAACACGTTCAAACACAGACTACAGTTACACCACTGCTACAATCTGAGCGACACACACTGACAAGATGGTGTCATCTAGTGGTAAAATGCTGCACGTCAAACAAATGGCCTGACAATGGAGACCTTTATTGTAAAATTAAATTTCATCACATCACAAGAACAAATCTCCTGCAACATCTTACAGAAACTTTTTATTTCATTAAACTTTAAGCTGTCTAAATTTGTGTCACAAAGAAAGATCTATTGAAAAAAATCTGAAAAATGAAAAGCAGTTAACACTAATTTAAGTAATTTTTGAGGCAAAAATGTGAAATAGTTCATGATTCTTCAGAGGTGAAAACTTGTTCTAACATTATTTTTATATTTGCAGAATATCTTGGACCAAACAGGTTGAATGACGTCACCTTCAGCTCGGAGAAACTGATTTTCATCGTCTTCTGCTGTTTTTTAATCGGTTCATCAGGAAAATAACTAAAAGAAAATAAGCTGTGAGTCAAAATCTGACGTAAACTGAAAAGGGACGCTTCACAGATTGAGTTTATTTTCAACTGAACAAATTAAAAATCTCAACAAACTCAAATACAACTTTTAATAAAGGGATCGAATGGGATGAACCACAGAGCGTCACAGGAAATCATTCCTGCCTCTCTGACACTCTGAGTCAGCTGGTTTTTACTCTGGACTCTTAATAATGTGCAATAATCCACATGCAATATTCTATATTCAAATGTTGGTAAACGGTTGTTTTATTTATCACATCTGATTCGGAAAAAAAGTAAAAATGTAGATACAGAACAAATTTACATTTATATTTATATTTTAGTGTTTAGACATATTTTATTTTTATATTAGTACTTATGTTTAAATTTTAATCAATATACTTCATACTTTCCTGCTTCTTTTAAGACTTTTAAATGGGAGCATCTGTCACTAAAGGCAATTTCTCCTCGGGGATCAATAAAGTTTTTCTGATTCTGCAACGTAAATTGTGATCAAATGCAAATTAAAACATTTTAAACGGCTTCTTTCTTTCTTTCTTTTTTATTTCAGAATCAAACACTTTGTGTCAAATTCAGAAAGTCTTTCCAGCTGACTGCTGAAGCTTTGTGTCAACACTTGGAAAGGTGACCTTTGACCCCGTGATAGTAACCTGTCAGCTATGACACTCCTGTCCCACATTCCATGCGGGCCAGCCAATCAGGCAGCGGTGGGCGGAGTCTGTCCGAGACTCGCAGACATGAAATCAGAGAGCAAAACACAGAAACATGAAAACATGAAGAGAAAAATATGATTTTTAAATTTCGTTTGTTTGACGCAGAAAAAAGATCAAAATGTTCTCGTTGGTTTTTCAAAACTTTATTTACACTCATCTCTTCAAAAAATCTTCACATTTATGAACTACAAATGACAAGACCGACATGTTTGACCAATGGAGGAAACAGTGACCTTTGACCCCATCTGATCAGATTCATCACTTTCACCTCTCCTTCTCCTTCTCCTCTCTCTCCTTCTCTCTCTCCTCCTTCTTCTTCTTCTTCTTCTTCTTGTGGCTGTGGTGGTGATCATCAGGAGAGCGGGAATCTCTGCACAGACACACGATGTGATGAGTGGATTTGGGAACAATCGAAAAGAAAAAATTAAAAAACGTTTTATTCATCTTTTCTCACCTCTCCCTCTTCCTCCTCTTCCTGCTCTCTCGCTCTTGACTTCGCTCTCGGCTGCGGTGGCGTCTGCCGTGAGAGTGACGAGACTCGGACGACGCTGACCGCCGTTCATCCGGCCGACGCCTGACGCACAAACATCATCAGTCCGAAACATCAAACCAAAACTCCTGCAGACTTTTTCTGTTTCTCTAATCAACAACATCACAGGAAACCGACCATCAGGAGGTCAGAGGTCACGGTTGTTGTTATTGTTGTACCTTTGGGAGGAGAGTTCGGATCGTTTGGACTCCTCCCCTTCCTCCTCCTCCTCCTCCTCTTCCTCTCTCCACTGCCTGGCGAGCTCGTCTGAGTGGACGTTGATCACCTCTCTGATCACCTGCAGGGTCATGAAAAGTCTCACTAAAGCTGGTGGAGATGTTTCCACCACGCTGGAGCCGAACGTTCAGGTGAAAACCTTCTCAGGCTCGGCTCGTTCCCACCGTCCAGCAGAGAGCAGCAGCTCACGAACGTAGCGATGTTCTCGCAGTAACAACATGTAACAGGGATTATGGGTAAAAAGAGCCTGCTGAACTTTGACCTGCTGCGCTGTCGTACCTCTGTGTAGGATTTCTTGGTGATGTGAACGTTCTTGGCTCGATAAGACTGACGTCGCCTCTTGTAGTCCCTCATCTCTGCCATCAGCTCCAGGTGAGTCTTTGGTTCATTCTGTTCTTCATCTGAAACACACACACACACACACACACACACACACACACACACACACACACGTGTTCCTGTTACACACCTGTGTTTCATGTTCAGGTGATCTGACGGTCAGTGTTCAATCTTCTGATGACTGAGAGGATCTGGGAGGATCTTTACCCTTCTGGAGTTTGGACACCAAATCCACGTAAAGATCGTCGTTGCTGGAGGAGGCGGCTTCCTTCTGCTGGCTGAGGACGTTGATCACATGATCGTACAGAGCCAATCGGTCGGCCACGGTGAGGTCACACACGGCGCGCTTGTGGTTCTGAGGCACGTCGGCAGGCTGGCTGGAGAACTGACCTGATGGAGGACCAGAGAGGCTCAACACACAGAAAAACACTCCGACACAGTTTGATCAAACAGAAGAATCGCTTCACCGATTCATCTTTCGTTCCTGCATTTTCACTCCTTCCACGACACAAAGTTTAAAAAATTAGCACAAAAATTGAACTCTGACATTTGAATCTGACACAACCTGAAGGGGAGCTCCTCTCTCAGCACATCACCGAAAAAAGGAACAATTACTGCTAAATACACAAAAACACAAAGTGACCCCTTAAAATTCACATTTTCATTTACTAAATGTATTTGAAATTAATGTATTTTTAATTTCCATTCTGGATTCTGGATTTATTTCACAAATCTCAGCAGGATCTGATGAAGATGCTCAGTGAGTATCCCATCTCACTGCGATTATGTAACTTCATTGTATTTTTTGCACCATGTTTCTGCTCAGTTTCTTTCAGCTGCTGTAAAATGTACAAAATACTAAACTTTCTCAGCTGTTTTTAAACTTGCTGCAACCTTTTTTGATTTCAGCTCTCCTCCTTTGTGACCAATATGGATCTAATCGGTAAAATCGAGTCTTAGTTTGATTTATTTTAGCAGTCAGTTCATGTTTTGGACCATCAGTGTAAATCTTTCA
>JAUZTA010000030.1:5378707-5394944 GCA_034780835.1 Ctenochaetus striatus | reverse complement strand
GTTTAAAAGTACAACAAATTTTTAGAAAGAAAAAAAAAAATCTCCACCTCAAAACACAAGAATGCCACCTGTTACGGCAGTGACAGCAAGTTCACTAAAAAAGAAAAAAGTAAAAGCAGTTCAAATTATTACTGGAGGTGGGGGTGAAATGTAATCAACCGCAGAGGAGGTAGCTGCCTCTGACTTATGACACCTTTTACCAGAAGTTGATTTATTTGATAAGAGAGTGTGTGGGGGGGACAGTTGGCACATTAACTGCATAGCAGGAAGTGAAGAAGTGGAAATCACTCACAGCGGTTGTAGTTGGCAGGTCTGGAAGGATCTAATTTGGACAGCTCCTTCTCCATGTAGTAAATGGCTCGAGTGGCATTCCCTTCAGGGTCCACCTGGATACGATACCCAGTGCGAGCTGGTGAGACAAAGAAGTCAAATTTTAAGTTTTTAGCTGCGTCATGCTAATATACTAAATCACTGATATTTTTAACTTAACTGCTGCACAAGAAGTACCTGCACACAGGGGTTTACAGCTTCCTTTGATTCTGATCAGAGTCCCTTAACACATTGCAAATCTACTCCGAACGTGTGTTGAATTTTAAATAAAGCTGATATTTACTTGTATGTCAATTTACATTTCACAATGAAAAAAGATGTAGCTACTAAATCTGACAACTGATTTTTTTATAAGCTACTTGATCCAAATACCATAGCTTCTAGAACAAAACTTACATTAATAAGATTAAATTTTTGCTAATAAAAGTTAAACAGAGAGGATATAACGCCTGAAAATGATGGGCCAAATCTGCAAGAGTGAATATGTGCAAGTTTTAGTCGTGGCAACTACAAAAACACTAAATTACTTATGAAATTTTAAATAGTCAATTTTACAAGCGCCACAATATCCTCATCAAAGCGGTGAATTAGCATACAACTGTAATACAAGAGTCCAGCACAAACTTATTTCAGTAATTTATTCAGTGTGAAACCACAATTGAAGTAAACAAAATCATTCTTCCACAACACTTCTTGTCAAGTGCGAAAATCTCTCTAAATGAGCAGGTTTTGTGGTGCAGGTGAAAAAGTTAGAATACAACAAAGCAAACACCATTGTAAGTGTTTGTCCACCTATTTACTCACTGTGGTCTCCTCCATTGTTTGAGTCATGCAGCAAAGGCACCTGGGAGCCCTGTCCAACTGCACGGACACAACAAAGCAAAATTTACAAGAACTTAGATTTCAAAAAATCTCTGCATTAAACAACATAAAAAAGGAGATGATGTCACTCTGAAATTAGTTTCTTCTGAGAGCCCAATCATGCTCAACAGTTTATGAGAACAGCTAAAGAAATGACTCAGTGTCTGCCTCTCAACCATGACGGAAACTTTCAAACCATGTTGTTTTATTGTAAGTGGATCTCACCTGAGCTGGCACCATCATAATCCCGACCATAACCGTTCGGAGGCGGCAGACCTCCAGCTCCGTTGGGTAGAGGGAGTAGTGGTATGCCAGGCTGGTTCATTAGTGGGCCACTGTATGCTGGCTGAGCATACATACTGGGAGCATATATGGTGGGAGCATATAGATCACCTTTCTTGACCGCTTTTCCCGCCTCATACACTGGAAAATAATTGCCAAAAACATGACTGTGTGAAAAAATGAAAAAAATTTGACACCTATTCTTTATTCCTTGCTGAGAGTTCAATGAGAAAAGTGATATGACTAATATCTGTCTTTTAAGTATCAAGCTACAAATAGCAGCTGGTTAGCTTAGCTTACTTAGCACTTTATTAACAAACAAAGCACATAAACTAGCAATCCTTGGGGAAAATAATAGGCCTAACCTTAATTTTTAACAAAGAGCCATGCTAACTACTTCCTGGTCCTTCCAATTGTCTTTGAGCTAAGCTAGGCTAAGCAAAGCTAACCAAACATTGTTGGTAAATTTCATATTCATGGCACCAACATAACTATGACAAAAAATAAGAAGAAAATACATCACTCAAGTATAATCTCACTTTGTAACAAATAGTGACTCAAATTTATACAATTCTAACCAAATTTTTCGGGGCAGTTTTGCTTAAACAAATCCAGAGCTCAAAAAACTATGAAATGTAGGTAAATTCAGATTTTTTTTCCCTTTAGGTTTAATTTGCACATAAAACCCCCCACATAAGTAGAGTACACCAGTACATTACATGAATGAGTCAAGTCAGGGACTCCTCTATTCTTTTATTGTTTGAATTCTTTACTTTCACTTCATTTCTGTACAAGAAAATCAAACCACTAGCATCTTGTCTGACCAACACAGGTGTGTGTGTGTACATAAACAAAACAGACATTGCATTAAGACTTTATTAAAAATTTACTAGCTTGGAACAGAGGGTTTGATTTTTTTTCCTTTTTCTTTTTTGATAATTTATTTGAGCAAAATGTTTTTCAGAGAACTAAAACCAAACTCCTTAAAAATGTTAAGAGTTCAACAGCAGCCCTGCAAGAACTGTATCTTCATAAAATGCAGTCTAACTTTAGCAAAAAACTTGAGTCAGAAACAAACTGAGATTATGACAAGATAATCATACCAGTCATCCGGTGCCTGCCCATACTTGACAGATTTTGATACTTCGTGTTTTCCCTGTATTTTTTAAGTCCAGAAAAACGACACCCACCCCCGGCTAAGCTGGCCCCACACTTAGCCGGGGGATAATAAGGCAAAATTTGGGTCTGACTCGCCTCTTTCAACAATCGAAGGGGCTTTCATTATTAGAGGCTGGTCAGAGCTGATTATCTTCCCTAAGGAGCCAGTAGTGTGAGGGTTTTACATATGAGAAAACCAATGAGGTAGCTGTCTGGAACGAGTCACCAGCTGAATTAGCATACTTTTTAGCTAATAGCGTTAGCCTGCACTAGCCCTGATTTTTTTTCTCTCACTGTAAAACACTGCGAACCATGATGATTCCATGAATTTGCCCACAAATATTTCTCTGTGTTCTGGTGAAGAATAGAGCACACACAAGTTAAACAGGCTGATAACGACAGGATGCCCCAACTTTTATTTGTTTTTTCAGGAGTCTCCCATTTTCAATGTGTGTTATTCTGCAATTTCCCACATCCCCGGAATCCCCAGTAATTGACTGAATCATCAGGGTGTGTGCAGTCTTAGATGTTGTTATGTTGGTTTAGGCAACAAATTCTCAAGAGTTCACATGTGTACAAGTCTCTTCATGGCTTGGCGCCGAAGTACATCTGTGACATGTTGAAGCCATATGAACCAACTCAGACGCTGAGAACCTCAGGGAGTGAGCTCCTGCTGGTGCCCAGAGTCAGGACTAAACAAGCTGAAGCTGCGTTTCAGTTTTACGCTCCTAAAATCTGGAACAGTCTTCCAATAGATGTGAGACAAGCCTCAACTCTAACAATGTTCAAATCCAGGCTTAAAACACTTCTATTTAGCTGTGCATATGACAACTGAAAGGCTTTTATCTGCACTCTTTGTTTTTAATCAAATTAATTAATTAATGATTATTTTTATGTTTTAGAAAATGATTTTATTTGCCTTCTTGTGATTATATGTAGCTGTAAAGCACTTTGAATTGCCTTGTGTATGAATTGTGCTCTACAAATAAACTTGCCTTGCCTTGTCTTAGATAAAAAAGCTGCAGTGTAATGTTGATGGCATTTCCAGTCAATACTTACATGCTCGTGGGCAGCAGCAGCGATCCGGACAGCACGGGCAGCTAATGTAGCAGCAGCAGGTGTGTGGACAGCACTGGCACCAGCAGATCCCGATCAGGAGCAGCAGCAGCAGAAAGCCAAGAACGACCAGAACAACCAAAAGCCAGTCTGTAGGGCCAGAAGAGGGTTCATTAGAAACAATTATATCAGAGATTAGTAATCCACAAGATCTGATTTTGACATATGGCACAAGTCCAGAAAATAATTTAAAATTTAAAATAAATGTTTCAATTTTCTTATATATTTATGTCATGAGGTAGGATAAGGTATATTTTATTGTTCCACTGGGGGAAATTTGTCTCTGGCATCAAGCTGCTGCATCACACTGCATACATACCAACACATGACAACAAAACTATCATAGTATGAATAACATTGAAAACATACACAAAAACATAACGGCAATCACAATATAAAAAAATAGTTGTAAAAGAATGCAAACGGAAAATAGAAGGTTTTGTGGTGCTCAGGTGAATTACACAGAAAACTTGAGTTAGTAGTTAACAGCTATGACCCAATAAAAGTAAGAAAAATGAACACATTATATCTCCACTTCTTTACACTGGTAAAAGCAATTAAGGAGTCCGAGTATGCACAGCTATGATACTCAGATGGAGTGGTGGCATTTTAACATCACAGAACTAATTCAAACTAAACTTTTCAGAAAAATAAATATAAAAGCTACCTAAAATAAAACCAGAGACCATCTTGTATCATGTGAAGTTTAAATATTCTATTTCAATTCTGCTTACATGGAGAGGCAGATTTATGACTGCACCTATGCACCAGGGGAAAATGTTTCTATTTCACTTTTTTAGAAAATGCCATCTTCTTTAAGCCAGTGTGCATTTATGTAAAAATTATGTACATATTTTTAGTTTTGGAATAAGTAGTTCCTGTAATAAAGAAGTGGAGTAGAACAATAGAAATTCTGTTCAGAACAGAATTTCGGAACAGAAAGTCTGTCAGATGTGATGTGTAATGGGATCTTTCAGGAACAGAAACAAGGTGGAAATAGCAGAGGAAGCGGCAGCAGCAGCAGTTTTTGGTTTAACCACATCAGCCCACGCTCTCAGAGTGTTACAGTCTATTTACAGGTCGTGCTCCTTTTGTTCATCAATGAAAATAATCCATTAAACCATTAGATAACTCTCATATGTCATTTTTGTTATTGAGTATTCACAACAACATAGCATGTTGGCTTTAGTGGTAACTCTTTTTTTTGTTTTTATGGCTTCGTATAACCAGTAGAGCAGGTTCGTCTTTGCACCCAGGGCATGATTTGATGCTGCAAGTCAGTTCAGGCAGCATAGGAACAAAAAAACAGCACAAAGAGGGGAGGACGACTGAGCGTTCACATGAAACAACTAAAATGGATACTGGATTAGCAGAGCACAGTGTACACAGATAAGGAAGTGTGTGCTGAATGCCCTTTCCTTGTAACCAGGCGGCTACAGAAAGTCACACACATTATGGGAGCTGAGCCATAATAGAGAAACAGTGGTAGATAAGGAGGCAGTGTGAGATAGAGAAAGTTAAGGATGTAAACAAAGTATAAGGCAAGCAGAGCAGCTAGGTTTGCAAAAACCTATAATAATATTGTTGAATGCATTAGAGACTATGAGTGGGGACACATATATGGAATTTTAAAATTAGAAACGTCACAGTGGTTGGTGGTGTGAGGTCAGGAGGGTGCTCCTATTGGGCAATACCACCTGCTTGAAATGAACAAATCCCCTGACTGCTCATCCACAACCGCATCTTCGTACACAAGGGCCTGTTTTCATAGTGAGTCACAGTTTCTTCTGTTGCCACTTTGCACTCTGAGCAACCCTCGGCCAGATAATCTACCGTACAATCTTGGATGTCTTCTTTTGTATCATGTGTCTCTGTTCTTTAGAAATGACTATTTTATATTTCCATGATGTGACATTTAAGTTAAATAATCATGAGTAATGTGGATATAAGAACAGTCAGGACAGTCTGGTAAGTTCAGAGCATTGCATTACTGTGATGCAGCTTTAAAAGCAGGAAAAGAAAATTCTTATGCCCTATCATAATATAACAATATCTAGTTTTATACCATGATATGTAAATGACTTTTATTATATTTCACGCCTTTGCCTAACTTTTAAATTTGCTTAATACAGGAAAAAAACATTTCTCAGTCTTTCAAAGCACAAAACCTGGACGACCTAGTGGCTTGTACTACCTTCCATAACGAGTAAGTCAATGCCAGGCAGGAGGTCAGTGGTATTTGACTTTCTCTCTGTGAAAGAAAGATAAAGCCACAATTACTTTAGAGTGGTATCGGTCTAATTTTTCTGCCAACAACCACTGACTCTTAAGACTCTTTCTAAACTGGGCCTGTGGCAAAATTCCTGTTTGTTGACTGTCCTTCTGCCCACAAAGCTAGTTCCATTAGCTCCCTTTTAAAACTGTGAAGCCAAGTTTTTAAAAAATAAATATTTTCTCTTCATTACTTGAAAAACTTATGTGTATTCAGATGTGTGCACGGGAGGAGAAAAGGGCAGCACAGAGGAAAAATACAAAAAGAGGAAGTTAACTGTTGGTGAAACTCCATCTACGTATGAAAATGTGACCACACACGTCAAGCAGTCAACTTACCCAGAACGATCAGCTCGGTGTAGTCTTCGCCATTTCCTGAAAGATCCTGGGAGGAGATCACAGAGCAAACATAGACACCGCTGTCGCCCCATGCGGTCTGTGCGATATTCAGGTCAGCATCTGTAAGAAACCACATGTCCACAGGTTTTACTCTTGTTTTAAAGAAGCAAAACTTCAGTCTTTAGAAGTGTGGGATCTTTTAACTATTGGTATTTGGTTACAGTATTTGATGACGTTCTGCACTGTGGTTTCTTTGCCCTCCACCTCCACTGCAGCCTCACTTTGCTTTTTAAAACTATAAAGTTTGCATATCTACATTGTATTTTCCTTGACGGGAACCATCTTAAACTTAAGGGTATTTTGTTACTTCCTCTTTTTTTTTTTGAGAAATGAAAAATACTGGGGAAAAAAACCCCAAATCTGACTTGAACCCAGGACCTTTCTGCATCCACTCCTAAAAAAATGCCATTTTCTGTCGCACATTTATTAGATTCTTTTGTAAATATTTTAACTTAAACTATCTCACAAATGAAGAATCGAAAATGAGAGGCGGATCTGGTGAATTTCTATCATTAATAGAAAGAAGAATGCATGTCATTACAAAAAAATGTGCAGTGAGGACACAAAGACGGTAACGATCGTCGTGAAGCATCGCACAGCTGTGTGTCTGACTGTGTTTGTATAGTCAGGAAACATCTCTGCGGACGAGCAAGGCAATGGAATAATGATAGTGGGCTGAAGTGACTTGCTGCCTCTGTATGTATTTCTAGTATGAGTGGATTGGAAGTGAAAGTGAAGAACTTCCTATGGTAATTCTGTCTTCAGTGTGCAACAGGTGCAACTGAATCACAAACATTTGGACCAAAGGACACAGTTTTCTCACTCAAACCTGTTAATGAAACATATGGGCTTTTTTTTTTTTTATCTAAGCTTGATGCTGGTAAGTTTAACTTTTAGCCCTGCTTAACATATGCTATCATGTTACTCTTAACTCCTGATGCACTTGGTCATTGTTTAAGATCTTTTTAGCAAGTTTTTTTTTTCAGTACCCGCATCTAAGTTCATCTGAGTTCATTCTTCATTCATTCGTTCTTTCTTGCCTCATTACAGGAAGCTGAGCAGGGTGAACGCTCATGGAAAAAGTTAGTGATCAATACCCTGGTTTCAAGACGCTTCACTTCTTTGCATATGCACTGAAAACTTGAGTATGTGATTTTAATATTAGTACCAATCAAGCTCACATATGACTTTTGTCCATCCTAACATAGATCTTTTTTTTTGTTCCATTTGAACACTTTCATTCCAACTGAAAAGTGGATCAAAATGAAAGGTTACACTCATAGATACAATGATACATTTCAAGTAACTCAAACTTTACCTGTAAAGTGAATAATAAAATGATCACAACAAATTTATTTATTACATAGTCTTACTTAATTCAAATATGTCATACAGTGCACGTTTTGATAAACTCACTGTTAAGGATGCTGATCTTGCGGCCCTGGTACTCCGTGCCCAGGCTGACAGCGTTGCCTTGTTTGGAGGCCACTATGCGCACCGTCCTCTGGCTGTCGGCGCACTCGATGTTGGCATCGTAGTTGGGGTTATTCTGAGACAGGATGTTTTCTGCACTGCTGGGATTCAGTGCAGCCTGAATGGGGTCCCTGCAATATGATTTATACCTCCACGTGACAACAGGAGCCTGAGTGGCGGTCGTCTGGTAATTACAGGTGAGGGTGACGGGTTGAAAGAGGATGACGATGTACCTCTTCGTTGGGCACTGAACAGAGATGGCCATGGCAGACTCTGGAAAGATTTTAAAAACACTGTTACTCATATTTTGCATCGTTATGTCAAGGTAATGAGTCCACAAGCTCCCCAGAGTGTGGTTTATGACACAAGGTATTTCCTCTCTGCTGGTATCACTGAGAGTCAGTAAAATGAGTCACCTCTGTGTTATTGAGTTGACCAATACTCTAGGGTTTATTGAGACAGCTACGCATACTTTATAGGCTCCCAGACCACAGAATATCTTAACCAGACTGCAGTATGAGCTCTGGTTTCCAATGGATTTTGGTAACAGCAAGACAGATATACACAAACAGATTATTTTCAGCAACATTTCCCCAGTGGTGTTCACTTTTACTGCAGTGACACTTGCTGCGATTAACTTAAGTAGATTTTTCCAACTCTCAGCAAACTTTTCCCCACATTGCTGGAGTTAAAAGTAAAGAACCATATGAAAAAAACAAACAAATAGAAAATGGTTTCATTGTGGAGCCTTTTGACAAAACCAAGGTCTCTAATTTGTCCATCTCAGACTGCCTGTCTGCTCTGTCTCATGTTTCCTTTCATCCTGTGTTCACTATCTTTCTTAGCGAAGCATAAAGGCCAACTGACACAGCAGCACTTAGCACCACAAAACGTGTGGTTTCCTGTCACCATAAACATTTCCAGACAGCAACTTCCCCAACAACACTTTCTAATCAAAGAAAAAATACATTCAGTTCATTAAGTAAAATAATTACTCTTGAAAAAAAATTCTTAAGTATAAAATGAACACGCATCTATAAAAACACAACTGAAGTGAGTTGTTGATTTTGTATTCATACACAAATACAACGTCAACAAAGTACAAAAGAACAACCATTTTTAAGTAAGTGAACATTCTAGGTCAAACAGAATAGCTATCAACAAGAATAAACTACTAATGTTGTAAAAACATGAACAGATCGATATGTGATTAAAATAAAATCCTATTTGATAAACTGTTGTTGGATAATCTTAAAAAGGATCCTGTAAGTGAAAATAAACAGGCCCAAAACAGTCATTAAACGAAAAAAATGCCAAAAACTGTGTCAAAACCGAGAAAGACTCGAGCAGCCTTAAAAGCAGCACTATCGGCGGAGTCTTCACGGAAGCGGGCCCACCCAGTCTGATAAAGAAAAACTAGGCCAACTTACCTGTTGCCATCAAAGCGGCGATAATCAACGTCCAGATCATCTTTAAGCCTTTTTCCTCGAGATCTAAGTCGATTTAGTTTATAATTATTTCATCAAATACACACAAAAAAATCAAGTTACGCATAATATTGAGCGGAATTGCACTTTTCCTCAGCCAGGTAGCTCCTGCCCCATTTTGTGTCTCTCTGGCGCTGTGGACAAGGGGAGTACCTGAACGCCACACGTCAGAGGCGCAGGTGAGTTTTCATGGAAAGGTTGCGAAACACAGGGGTGTGTGAATTGTTTTGAGTTGTTTTTACTCGATGGGGGATTAATTGGACTACAAGAACCTGATTTTGAGAATAAGTTATTGTTATAAAGTATAGAAACTGTTTTTTGGTCACTTTTTGCTCGATTACACATGAAAATTTAACAAAGAAAACTTTTTTCCCCTACCCTTAAGTTGGTACGATCCGAGCACTGATAACACTATCAAAGCGCTGTTTGTTAATGTTCAACTTGCCCGTGGGAGGACGAAACTGTGTTTGTGTTTGAGTGTATGTGTGTGTTCATATAACTGCCACACTTTATTTAAGATATAACAATATTCGCAGTCCTTATTTAAATCAGTTTGTCAGAGTAATGCAGCCTACTGGTGCAAACTGAGATACTTGCGCATCTCCATTATGCGGTACTTCTCAGCAAGGCCTACAACAGCTACACTTTAACAGGGGATATTTTACTCTTTACACCATTACAATTATTTCTTTAGATTATTTATGCAGATTGTAATTATATACAGTCAGGAAAGATCAGACTTTATTGTTTAGTTGGTGAAATTTCTTCGCTAGTCAATGATTACTTGTCTGCATTAATAAAAGTAGGCTGCACCTTTTTCCGGCGGAAGCGCCAAAGGTAAAGCAGCAATATAATATGTGGTGCTGATGATGCTAATGTTTTAATACGTTAACTTAATTTTCCACAGTTTTTTTTTTTTTTTTTTACTTCTAATGGAGTAATTCTCTACTGTAATATTGCTAATATATCTTAGGTTAGAAAAAACAACAACAGCAGATTCAGATTGTTGCTACAAAACATGATCAGTAAGTACATTTTATATAATGACCAGCAATAGAGACTATAGTGGTGTCATTTGTAAATTGATTAGTAAGTGTTAATGTATTAATAATTAAATATAATAATTAAAAAGTGATATTTGGTATAGAGACACTTAGTAAAATGAGTACTTTCACTTTAGGAATAACATTGTTATGAGTAGAGCTACAAAAGTATTTCTACACTGTGATATTTCTGTTTCTGACTGCTTTGTCTGTGTCAGAAATAACAACAGAACCAAATGCTGTTTGAAGCAGTTTTTAATGAAAACAACAAGTACATTCATTTAGCCATTATTGCAAAAAGCTCAATAATTGAAACATCATTACTACAACACTATTTCCTACATGGCATCTATGTATATATGCCAGTCAAAGCAAGGAATAACTAATAAGAAGCAGAATATGTTTGCAAAAGAATGGTCTCAGTACATTGTTGATTTCTCGTTATTGCAGTGTTCTTCAGTGTTGACTGTTTCCATTCCTATAAAAACAAAAAGCTCTTATTGTTTTATTTGAATATGCCGAGTTAACATTTTCATAGTCCACTGTGGTCCACTGGGGTCCACTGGGTTTTTTTTTTGGAATTATCATTTAAAATGATTGATAGCTATTCAAGTTAAAGTTGGAATGGATCTTAAAAATATTTTAGTCATATTTAAGAGGTGGAATACGGTAAAACAGACTGAACTTACCTGCTTTTCTGGCACTGAAAGGAAAAGAATGGATGATAGATTTGAATATTTGAAAATATAATGACAATGTATCCTCAAGATGCAATAATATGACTTTTTGAATGGCTTTGATTAGATTTAATTTTAGAATATGTACAATTTCGACACTAACCCCAAGCTCACACCTACATTTTCTCATTTGTGAAACAAAGAATTAATGTAAAAAAAAAACTCGCCCGCGCTGTCTTTTTACCAGCAATTAACTTTGATGATACAAATATATAAGAAGTATATAAGACCATAGACTCTTTCTGAAGAATACGGTTCTAGTTGTAGACTAGTGCTGTAAGTTAATTCTCAGTAAGAGGACATCGTGAAAGAATAATAAATAATCACTGCAGTGACTCATGCAGAGACCCGTTTTTAACAAAAAATGCGTGTGATCAGTGAGCCATTGAGCAACACTTACAATTCAGATCCCCAGCGCTGCCACCACAACCAAGAAGAGGACTGCAAAATAAAACACCTCATGTCATGTACAGTCAAGGTGAAAGAATCTGGGGTTAATTTTGTGTCTTATCAGTGTTAAATTGATATTCAGAGCACGTGTTAAATACATACCACAGGTACCAATTAGTCCATAGCGTGAACGGTGAGGTGTAGAGATAGAGGCACAGGTCCAGTTGCCTAAAAAAAGAAGGAAGAAAATAAAAAATAACATCAGGAATTCCTCAAAACAACCAGGTTAACTGACGCATGTTTAAGTTTGTAAACGCATGTTTTAACACACTCATTCAATTCATATTGTTGCTGCATTCATATGTGTATTCGGCGTGATAATTATAAGCAGAAAGTGCCTGATATACATGCACAGTAAATGAAGGGCAAACCTCACCTCACTAACATCAAGACAGGCATCATCTCTACTTATCTGACTCCACGAGTCACTGATATTCGACCTAATGAACCACTGAATCCTCGCCCACGCAAACAGCAAATGCTTGGTTTCTAAACACAATATCCCTCCAACTGGTGTTTCGTTAGTCAAATGAAGATAAACATATATATGGTAGGAAAACTGAAAGTCAAAAAGGTTATAAATAACTGTAACGTCTGCTCAGTCGCCAGTTTATTAGGTGCTAACCCTAACCCTAGTTAACACTCATAGAGTCTAATACAGAGGTCCTGAATTAAATCCTAATTTCTTGAAGCTTGTTATGATTAAATAAGGTTTTGATTGTATTGTGTGGTCGTCTCAGTTTGTCTTACTGCTGAACTGTAATGCATTAAACAGATTTTTTGTTGTTGTTAATAATCCAACCCTTATTCAACCTGGATTTAAAAAAAGGTGGGACGCTGTGTAAAACATAAAAAAGGAAAAAACAGTATATGATCATTTTCAAATCCTTTTTTTGGGCATAGACCAACATATTTCAGGTTTTACTTCATTTGGCTCACTGATTTCAGTGAATGCTAATGCTACATTTTAAGCTAATAACACATTTTAACACAACTGCATCTTCCAAAGGCCCTACAGTTCAACACCTTTCTAAAACAACATTATAGCCTTCATGAAGATTTACTCCTGGGCCTTGGACCCTGGACAAATTTCAACATTTTGATTTGTATAAAAGCCTGGTGCCCTCTGCAGCTTATATAAATGAAGACCCCTGTTATTATTTGAGTAAAGATAGAATGTATCCAAGTGTTGTCCGAATCTAAAGCTTCTGTTTTTACTCAGTCATAACCTAGATTTCTATATACCTTCTACCAGCAAACAACCAAAAATGGCAAAAATAATGTTTTATACATTCATGTAATACATACAGCTCCTCGGTTGATAGTTTGTAGTAGTTTGTCCATCCCAAGTTTCCAGATCCATTGCTCCAACGTCCTCTGAGCAGATGATGGTGATGTTGGATTGGTCGTGGCAGACAGAACAATTCCTGGGAGTCGTAGGTGGAGTGACTTTACAGCATTCTTCAAATGTCTGATTGCGAGCTCCCTTGTACACGAGAACATCATTGTGATATATGGTCCTCAGCTTCGGGCATATGTCCTGGTCCATGCAGGTAAAGCACTTAGCTGCTGTTAACATAGAGAAAAACATCACTAAGTAGCAGATGTAAATTGGTCTGAAATGATAAAATCCCTGCAGCTTAGTTCAGTCAGCAGGTTAACAACACTTCATGTCTGCTGCTGGTTTTGCACCTGTGACAGGTAGTACAAAGAAGCTATAAAGCCGTAGAGTCACAAGTAAATTATAGCTAACCTAAATGAAGAAATAAATACAGGGATACACAGCACATGGTTGAGAAATACTGAAACATGTTCGAATTTTTTAACACATACCAGCAAAGCCCTCAGTGACAGGGACAAGTACAGCAATCAAAAATAGAAGGCAACCTGGAAAAAAACGATAGAAAAAAATTGTCAATAAAAACTTTAATAAAAACATTTTTTCTACATGAAGTGGTATTGCATGCCAATGTGGTCTGATTATTGACACAATTATGAACGTACATTATTATAAATTAATCCAATCAAATGTAATTTTAGGATGCCTAATGTTAAATCATTTTCATAAAGTTGTTTTTAAACATTGAGCTGCTAGTTAATAATGGAGCTGCACTGCAACATGTGAGAACTGTTTCTAATATTCTGCCCCCACTCACGTGTGTGAATAGACAGGATAACGTATTAAAACACTTCACCTCAATACAATACAGTCCAGTGCAATAAACTTTAATAGTTAACTTCTTGTTTGACAAAGTGGTGAGCTTCACCTCATCCTTGCCTTGAAATGACAAAGCTCTACAACCGTTAACCGCACCCCACTTTTTATCTTTTTTTTTTTTTTTAAGGTAAAACAGTTTTATTTTATAAAGCTGCCACTGAGTGCAAATCATTTAAATAATGCTGTATTCATGTACACAGTATTTCACATTATTTAAGTTAGTAAAAATGTGATATAAGATGCTTCATTAAAATTGATAATTTAAGTTTAATAGAAATGGAAATATATTTACGTTTCTTCCCAGCAGCTCTCTTCCTGAAATAGTTGCTGTTTCTCCTTTTTCTTGGTCCAAGAGGTGGACGTTTTGTTTGTTTTTCCATTTTGGTGTACATGATGTTGCTATCATCTGCGGCCTCAACATGTGGCTGCTCGTCTGCTGCTTTGTGTAAGGCCTCGGCAGCTTCCTTCTTCACACTGTTCTCTGGCAGGGCTATCCGTGGGACTCGTGGTGATGGCATGTTGTTTTCTTGCAGAGCAGCTTCAGGGGATGGTTTCGACAACCCCTTCTCAGCAGTCTCAAGGTGTGACTTATCTCTTGGACCAGTGGAGGGCTCAAATATCGCTGGGAGGGACCACACCTTTCCAGTCACCTCACAGGCTTTGATGAAGTCTGACTTTTCTTGAGGAGTTGGGCCCACATGACAACCGTTATCGTCATCGCAGAACTGGTGCTGCATGTTGGAGGAGAGCCCAGCATCTCTGTAATGTAAAAAAAAAAAAAAAAAAGAAAAAAGAAGAAAAGCTTCCTGTAATAAGTACCTTTTATAGTAAAAGCAGGAGAGGCGCTGGTAGTTCCAGATAAATAGATGCAAAGTAAATTAAAACTAATTCCATTTTTCTTGCATTTACAGAAACAGTTACATTTAGCAAAATCACTAGTTAAGCGATGCATCAAACAACATTCTGATTAAACTCATCCAGAGGCACTTCTATATGTTCTGAAAGCACAGTATGAGAGAAACGAAAGGAAAAACGTACCCACTCTCTTGTGTGTGTAGACCCTTGCCACCTTCAAATAAAACATGAAAAAACGGTTAAACTATTATATATACTATATATTATTGACAATTATTATTTACCAAATTTATAGCTTTGTTATTGTAGTTTGTTCACACTGATTAGTTTCAAGTTCCAAAAAAAAAAACTAGTAAAGCAGATTGTTCGCTTACTTTTGATAATCTATTCATTTAATAGTTTAAAAAAAAGTTTACACTCAAAGTTGATCCAAAAATATATTCAGACGATTACACACAGCTGTTTTATATCTAGATAAAACTGCATACTGGAATTACTGCAGCTGCTTTGGGAAAAAGATTACAACACAAGATATAAATGGTTTTGTTCTCCGTGTTAGTTTGTAAGTGTGTTAGGCTCTCAGAAGGCCTACGCCCTGTCAGTAGAGAATGAATGAATCATGCTGTAGCTCATAAACCTTCCCTGCTGCCCTCCAAATGCAATCAAATTATGGAAAAATAAAAGAAATAACTTACTTTCGGGTTCGGGGTGGCTAAGATTATCCATTCGCTCGGCCATCATTATCAAGACTGAACAGAAGAAAAGCTGTCCTTGTAGTCTGTCCTGACAGTAAGAAAAAGACAGGAAATAAGTTTTCACAGCCGTTATGTTGTGCCATCTTCCCCCTAAATCTATACTGCAATAGCACCATCTGCTGGCAGACAGAGGGTGGTTCTTCTATTAATGCTGTATAGTAGACTGAGTATGGTAGCAAGTGGTGTGTTTTATTTGCTTAAATATGTTTGTCCACCTTTAAAAATTTTTAAGATTTTGTACCAGAATAAAAGGTGAGAAAGAGGTCCAGTTCATCTACCCCTAAGCATTTTTCTGTTCACAGTTTATTGAATTTCAACTTAGATTCGTCCTGGTGATTCAAATTGTCATCTGACTAACAACGTACTTCCTGTCTCTTTCATTTAACCGCTTTCATTTTCGGTCAGTCCAGCTGTTTTGTCTGCCGAAGGGGCGAGAAGAGCTAAGATCCTTATAGCAGTATTAATTTAGGATTCATTTAACATTCAAAATCAAAGCTGGCAACAGAGAAACAAGGAAAAAATTACTGACCTTTGATAAACTCCTTCCGGTATCAGATTGATGTAACTTCCTGTAAGGTTGTTGTCAATAATAGAGCTTAAACCGTGGTTTGAAGATCTGTTTCAAGATCATGTAAACCTGTGGGGTAGTTTCTGATCTAATAAAGGTACTGAAACTGGGTCACAACCAAGATTTCCAAGTTAAAAAAGAAAACTGCTAAATTAATAAAACTGAATAAATACAAAAAGGGAAGAGAGCATCATTAAAAATGCATTCTCCAAGTCTGCTGCTTCAATCAATCAA
>JAUZTA010000030.1:5249746-5260078 GCA_034780835.1 Ctenochaetus striatus | reverse complement strand
AAAAGAATGTGATAATTTGCTTATCTTTAATGAAATCTACTCAGTTGAGAACAAATAAAAGGCAATACATTTTTTGTTTTAGCTTATCAACTTCTTTGATTTTTGTAAATATGTGATTATTGTGAATTTAATGCCAGCAAAACAGTGCTATCAAGTTAAGACGGGTGACAAAAGACTGGGAATTCATGGAAAGCTCCAAAAACATCTGTTTGGAATATTCCACAGGTTAACAGGGTCATGGATAACAGCTGATAGTACTATGATTTTGTATTAAAGGAGCATCCTGAAAAGGCTCGCTGCAGTTGTATAACATTTTGATGTAGTGACTATAGCACACTTAACAGGCAGAAAAGTGATCCAAGCATGCAGAGTGGATGCAGTGTTAACAAGCATCACGTTAGGGCATCAGAACTTTAAAAACATAAACCTAGGAAGATGTAAAATCTTAGTTTCACTGTATTTGAACTTACTTCTTCCCGTTATAGAATGCAGATATTAAATATGGATTCATCACCACTTGCTTTCTCTCCACCTCACATTCTCTTAGCTCTGGGCTTTCCTGTAGTCCTGATCCCCTGGGTGGTGCTTCAGGAGCTGGATTCTCTAAAGCTTGGGAAAGGCCTGTCAGGCTCTGTGGCACACCTGGCCACTCCTGCCATCTCATACATAAACAACTGTTTGAAGAGCCGGGAATCCCACCTGTGGGGTCAGTCAATGCAGCAGGCCGCCCAGAGCAGCAGTGAGTTCCAGTTTAAGAAAAATATGCGATTTTGTGTGTGTGTGTGTGTTTTGAATAGTTTTTGAATTCTGGATGTAAACTAAAAGCTGATTGTGTTTATCGTCCTTATAACCTGCTCATGAGTCACATGCGATTTCCTTTGGGAAATGTTGCCATGGACAAACACACAAAAGCTTATGTTCATGCCACTCTTGACAAAAACACTACAGAAATGTCAGAAGAAGCAGTAAACATTTAAGAGGAAGTGTTTGTTTACTGCTTTTGCTATAGATAAAAGCATGACCATAGAATAACCTTTCAGATCAACACTTCAGTCACTGTGGGATATTTGTAAATATGTGTGAGCACAGTCATAGACTTCTAAATGACTAATCAAGATGAGTTTACATGCTTTTGTTTTGACATTCTGTATATCATTCTGTATATTTTTTGTAGTGTAGGATGAGAACTTACAGGCCATCATCCATGAATTAGTAAATGCTCGACTCTATGCACCACATAAATTGTCAGAGCTTGTATAACTCTTTTTCACCTGAACAGACTCTGACTCTCATTCACACATACAGACACAAACATGCACGCTATATGTAAGACATTAGATCAGACATTTTGCTGAAGTGGTTTAAAGATCAATAAGACAAATGATAAATTAGATTATAGTTGATCATTTTAAGTATTTACGAGGATATAAGAATAAAGTATATCTCTTGAAGTAGACCTGAAATCTCCATCTTGTGTTTTACATTTTCAAATCTTGCTATTTGTGTTTTACAGAAAGAGACTTCCTGCGTGCTGCTGTGCAGTGTGATAACACACTAGGAGCTATTTGTATCATGATTAGACCATGTATGTTTGCCCTGATATGGACTTAAATGTCTCACTCTTGTCTTCTTCTTCTTCTCCTTTCCTCTTTTTTCTTTGTACCTCTTTGTGCTCAGACAGTCTGAATGCTGAAAATAATGATGACAGAGTGCTGCTGTGCTGCCTGCAGTACCGGACTCTGTACCCGAAGTGCACTCTCATCCTCTGCACGTGAGTTTCCCCTCGCCCTTCAATATATCACCTACCACCTACTATAGTAGCTGCTGCCCCTTTGTGTGTCCTCTGCATATGACTGTAAGTGGGTTTAGCTGATAGTTCCAGTTGGGGGTTAGAAAAAGACAAAGCCAAACATCAGCCCATTGTATAGTTGTACAATGGTGAGACCCGTTTCTTCGTCTTTTGCTATTTCTGGATACTGTTACTGTTTGTTTTTTTTTTAATGGCCACTTTTTTAAATTAAGTGAAATTAGTTGGCAGCCATTAAATTAGTCTGTATTTTGTTCCAACTCCACTACCCCCGGCTGCTGCAAAATGTGTGTAATTAAATTGCGTACTGATTGTCATACAGATCTTGATTATATATGTGTGCCATTCTTTCCTCTCTAGTAATGATAAGAACCTATGCAATAAGGCCCTCCTGAGTGGAGTGGATGCTCTCAGCAAGAATGATTTGGAGGCAGAGCTTACGAGATCCAGACATGGCTTTCACTCTCCGCAAAACATGAAGACTTCCACTGTGTCTCACGACAGCGCTCAGCTGTCATCACTAATGCCGAGCACGAGCCGTACGTCAGTCCAGCCTCACAGTCAAGAGAGAACGAGTGTTTCTGAGAAAGGTGAGGCAGGAAATGATTTGATCTTTTTGCATGCTCGGTGTATTATGTCAAGATTATATTATGTCTAACAGTTAACTGCACATACTGTCAATGCCTTTGTCATATGTGTCCACTTCCCTCCACGTTTCCTGTTTTCTGTGCTTCACTTCATCTTTATTAAGTGCTTAATTAAGGTGACATTTTTACCAGCTGTAACAAAAAAAAATTAAAATGAAATTAAATTAGGAAACCTTCACACACATTATTGCACAATTTTACAAACACTGGAAAATGCATTGCCTGTTTTTATGCTGTCACATGCTCCTGCTCCATGCGTGCATCATGCTGCATACTGTGTTTACTTTGTGTCTTTACTCATATATGATATGCATACATGCAACTGATCACAGATAATAAGCAGCTGAGTGAAAGAGAGGATGACAGGAAGACAAAACTGCTCAGTGAATGTGTGTCTGAACTTGAAGACTGCCTGCGAGAGGTGCTGTCTGATGTGTTGGAGGTGGAGATGAAGGAAGCTTACGCAGAACTCTGGTTAGAGGTAACATCCTGTTTTAAAATTTTGTTTTATTTCTTAATATTTTGCTAACTCTTTCTAGATGTATTCACTACATGGATAATTAAAGGTATGATGGTTTTGCATGAATATGTGAATACGTGTCAGGCAACTAATTGGACTTTTTAAATAAGATTTGTGTGTTTATTCATTGTTCTTTTCTTTTCTTTTCTTTTTCTTTTTCTTCTTTTCTTTTCTTTTCTTTTCTCAGATAGTTTATCATAAACCACCCTGGACTCTTCAAGATGTCCTGCAGTGTTTGAACAAGCACTGGATTGCTGTCTTTGGGCACGTTGTCCAACGCAGGCTACAAGAAACTGTTTCACATCTCATCAGCTTTTTCAAATCAGGTGTGTAGGTTACAGTGCTATCCTGTAGGAATATTTTTTTTCTGTGAATTAAAAATCAAATTGAAAATTATAAAATCAAGCATGTGATTTGGCTGAATTGTTTTATTATATTTTCTTCAGTTAAACATTCACAGAACTCTGTCAGGATTTTTATCAGGAATCTTGCTGCAGTTGACTAAACATAAAACAATGTCTAACTGTGACATCAAAAACACCTTATAAATAAAACAGATAAAAGTCAAATATCTGGTCACATAGATGTCTTTAATTATAGGTTACTGTTAATAAGTCCATTCTATCTTGGCCATAGTTCATAATGGCCATAATGCAAGAACACTTTGTACAACTGTACGCCTTCCACAAGGTTAAACACCCAAAACATCCCTTTATCTAAGAGCTGTTGCTGTTTTAGCAGCACTTCTTCCCTTTTTTCCTAAATACGTGTTTACTTTTATGTGAATTTGCCTGCACGCATCCTTTGACCCTCATATATCTCTCATGTGTTTATTCAGGTAACAAAGTGGACTGTGGTTCTACATTAACAGCCCTCCAAGAAGCAAAGGAGCTTGTGAAAGCATTTGGAAAAAGTTCGAGTCGTGTTCCCACTGCCATCTCCATAATGGAAAACATCTCCAATAAGCTGCAAACACAAGTCAGCAAAGAGCACATGTGAAGTTTAAAGTGATATTTTCACAAGATTCAATATGTGGCTTAAAATGTAGTTATCACAGTGTCCAATAAATATTCCAGTAGCCTAAAAATTTCCTCCCAGTTCACTTGAATTGAAAACTCTACAAACAAATATAAAATGTGTTTTAAAGTTTTAAATTAGAATTTTCAAACACAGCATGATATTTATGCATTAAATAAGACAGAGGTTATTTCCACGCTTAGTTTTTTTCTGTGTAATTATCATTTATAATCAAAAGTAGATGCGGTCTTTCATACAGGAAGTCTTTTAAGATCAATGAGCAGTAGCTGCTCTCCCATTGGTCCGTTAAAAAACAGAGTGTAAAACAAAGACCACTTCAGGGAAAAAATAAATATATAAACACCTGGTATTGAACAGGTTCGTGGAATTATATGAATTGTTTATTTCACGAAATTCGTAGGTGCCATATTAGTGATAGGGGAGGAGAGTTTCAAACCTCTTTCTTTCCTCACAGAGTGATTTAATATTGGCGAGTCAATAAGAATATTTATTGGAAATACTGATAACTACATTTTAAGACAAAATATCACTTTAACACTACAGTGGATTTAGAAAGAACTGAGTTTATCTGATCTCCACAGCTGGCTCCTTGTTTCTGGAGGCTTAGCAGCTGCTAGCATAATGTAAAATAACATAAAAATGTGTAAAATTAAAAACATGACGTCTCTGAGTTTGCTGCATCTGTTTTGATGTTTACATTGTTATAATAAAATAGAGAAAATAACATGAATTTGATCATAACATGATATTTTATGTGTTTTTATTTAACTGCGTCTTTAAATCTGGAGTCAGGTGTTTTTGTCTCATGTTAAATTAAAACAATATTGGTGTTTTGTCTCTAAAACCTTTCGCCTGTGCAGCGTAATCAAAGGGCGGATCCATCACTGATACTCCAGCAGCAGCAGGTTGCTGAAAATCCCACACACAGACTTCGGTATCAGTTCGTGTGCAGCCTCGAGGAAATGCCAAACTGTGTGCCACGCATCAACATGCGGTGCACAATGCAAAGGCAACAATCGAGCTAAAAAAAACACACTCAGACACACACAAAAGAAGAAGACAAACACAATGCGAAGGCGGCACTTCAATCAGGGCAATGCTCCTCATGCTGTCCCATGAACCCGACTCCCCCCCACACACACAACCGACCACAGGCCTTTAGGGTTGTTTTCCAGCTTTAAAATGACCCACATTTTTTTACACTGTGCCCCCTCCTCCACCATTTCCTCTCCCTTGGCCTGTGCCAAAAGGTTCCTCTGCACATGGCGGCCAGGTTTCCTGTAGGCCGCTGAAAAAGCACGGCGCTGACGTAGAAACCCAAAGACAATGCAGCTCCTCTAAACAAACACGCACTTGCACCCACTCAGACAGCCGCATCACACCACACATGCACACACTTAATTTCAGCAGCAAGACAAAACAACAGGCCAGTTTTTTTGGGGGGTTTTGTGCCCTCCTAAGTGTGTGTGTGCGTGTGATGAAAGTGCCATCGTTGGGAGGTTTTCGAGGCCTCACTGTTGGTGCTTGAAGACAGGAAGACGGACTTAAACCTCGATTAGACTCCACCTCGAGTTAACACGCCTCGCCTCTGCAACCCCAATCCTAACGACAAAATAAAGCTGTGGTTGAGGTTTCTGATGTTCTTCGAGATTAGACAGCCTCCTGACTGCCTTTCACACTATCTCTGAATAGTTTACATGCCGTTTCACTGCTCGGTATTTTCTTTTTCTTTGGAAGTGATCTGATAACCTTTCAACTCTGGTTCTAAACGTAACCAACCCAGCAACTAAGACTGAATTTTAAGCAATGGTTTGAAGAAATACTGAAATAGTTTAAAGAAAGAATTATCCAGCTTTAAATTTTTAATTAACTCTTAAAACATACTGAACATGTAAAGTGCATCTGGTTCAGTCACTCAATCCTAAAGAGGTCAGTTTAGATTTAAGAGCTTTATTAAAAGAAGTCAGTTCATCCAATATTAATTTAATCTGAATAAAAGCTAATAAAAAAATAAAGATACTTTCTACAAACCTAGAAACAGCACATCTGAATGAAGTCCTACATATAAATAATGTTATATGAAAGGTAAAACAGCAGAGAAAATGAAAAGAAGTGAGACGATGGAGGTTATGTGGTAGAACTGATATAAAATCTAATGCACAGATTAGTATTTAAGTCAGTTTTTACATTACAATGTTCTTTTAAACACCTTTTTTAAGTGTTTTTTTTTAGTTATTTGCTTTTGCAGTGATTATTTTAAGCAAATATATTATAGAAGACTGAAGTTCCTGTAATGTTTATATCCTTTGCAGTTCAAAGTTACTGATTTTGAAACCTTGGATGGTATTTTTTTTGCAGAAAAGGTCAAAGTTTTCATTTCAAACTTCAGACAAAGTTCAGTGTTCTGGTGGTTTGTTTTGCAGTTATTGTTGCACCTCTTGTTCGTGTTCGCTGAAGCATCTTAAGTGGAATAAACTGAGTGTGTATGTGGGAAAGAAGCCAGAGTTTCCACAGGCTGTGACCCAACGGCAGACACTGACTCCTGTGACTCTGTTGGACAGGAAGCGTTGTCCGTGGTGAGTGAGGATCAGCCCATATTCGAGCCGACCTACACCGCGGCCTCGACCATGCACATGAAGACCGAGATGACGTCGCCCGGCGCGTTCAGCCAGGCCTCCAAGCCGAGTCCAGAGCCCACCGAGCCAGAATGGGCGGGATCGACAGTGCAGAACTCTGGGAAAAGAGCCGAACACGTCAATGGAACCAGGTGAGTCAGGACGGGCCACAGGGGAGCGCCGGTTCCTGGACCATCTGACTGTGGCTTCATCACGATTCACGTGAACCGTCTGGGTTTTTCCAGACAATAAAATGTTTATTGTTCATTTACCAAACTCAACCATGTGTCTCCTGCTGTTTACCACCACTGACAGGTGAATGTTTAAATCTAAAATATGAGTAAGTGACTGAAAACTCACATGATGTCAGTGATGGAAAGGAATGGCTCAAAGACTGTATTTAGGCAGGTGTAGTTTTTAAGTTTTCAAAGCATCAAAAAGGTTTAATAACTCAAAGTATCACAGACGATTCAAATTTGAATCAGTGGTTTCAAAACTTTTTAACTTGTGAGAAAAACTGGGAGTGAGACATTTAACCACCAAACTTCTGACATGATTACATTTTATAGCTTTTCCAATATTTTTCAAACACAGAAATGAGAGAAAAGTAAAAAAGTAACTTTGTTTTTCTTTTTTTCCTTATTTAATAGTCTCATGACTCTTCAGATTTATCTAATGATCCATAGGAGGCAGCCAGAAACCTTTGGATTAAAGTACTACACAGTATATAAAGCAGTCAAAACTAGCTGTTCAATGTGAGCATTAATGCATTGTTATCAATAATCTGATGTTGGTTAAACATCAGCCAGTGGGGCTGCTGGTTCCTCTGCTACCACTGAAGGTTGTTTGGTGTTTTCCTGAGAAACAGACACTATGATTTGGCTCGATGTGGTTTCTGTTACAGCTGACAGAGCTGCATTTACACACCAGTAACAACTAACCTCAAAGCTACTGGTGCAAATTTAACTGTTTTAATATTGTGATTCATAAAAATTCCATTCAGTGGACAGTTACTTTCAAAAAGGCAAAGTTTGAATTTAAATTCAGCTTTAAATTCATCGTGTGACCTTTAGCCTGATCTTCATGGACATTTTTACTGGAATTGTGTTGCTATAAAACAGTAAAATTCATCTCCTGTCGGCTGCAACTATAAGCAAACACTGCAAGAGGCAATAAAGTTGCACACAGCTGAAACTGTGATATTTATCATCTATGGACAGAGATTATGAGACTTCTAGGTATTTGAAGTTTAGAGTAGTTTATCTAGTTTACAGATAAATGAATAAAAGTGTTATCAGTGAAAAACAAGATAGAAATTGCTCCTCTACATTTTTCAATCCTTGTGAGGAAGACCTCGGCCTAATGCTTCCTCCTGTGTTACAGTCGTGAGTCCCCCGTCGACTGCAGCGTCACCAAACGCTCCAGACACATGAGCAACGAGGGGGCGCCGATGGCGTACCAGGCCCCGTACCCAGAGCCCCGCGTCAGCCCCCAGACGAGCAGCCCGCCCAGCAGCGCCACCGAGGAGAAGAGGGTCATCGTGCCGGCAGGTGAGCCGAGTCACCCCATCCACCTTAAACCTTCATCCTCACATAAGACCATCGGTGTCATAAGACACACACACACACACACACACTCTTTGCTTGTACAACATTAAAAAGTGCATCAGAGATGGACGCAGCGAGAGTTTGCATCTCATTCTTTTTCCTCAAACGTGCAGCTACTCCTCTCCAGAGTCAAAGCTTCACAAAAGCAGGTTTTCTGGTCGTCCGTGAACATCACAGTCATTAAAGTAAACAAGATTAAAAAGGTGTGAAGTCAAAAGTGTAAATTTAGTCGTTTAGCTGTGATGTTCAGAAGAAAGAGAGCAAACAGGAAGAGATGTGCAATGAGCTGGTGATGGCCTTTTTTCTTTTTATTAATCATCTCCACTTCCTGTAGTTCAAACTCGTATCAAATTATTGTCAGAATTTTTTTTCAGAAGGATTTTCATAATCCCCTTCAAAAAAAAAAAAAGAGACCAAAAATTGATCCATCTAACAAATATTATTTGATTTGCAGCCGTTTGTTCTGTCGTGGCACTTGTCAAGAAAATTAAAACACATTTCGTAGGTGTAAAAAGAAGCTCAGGAACACATCACTGAGCGGTTTGACATGTTTCTTCACTGTAAATGACCACTATTGTGTATCAATCTGCAGTCACAAACTTTCCAAAATAAAATGTCCTGTATTGTTAAAAGCTACAATGTTTGGCTGTTTCAAGTTGATAAGATTTTTTAAAACATGAAACCCACAAAAAGACGACGTCAGGGGGACAGACGTAGTAGTATCTGTGGGGTTTTTTAAATGGGGTTTGTTGGAAATTTGAATAAGTATACAAAATAACATCAGCATTATTCATCAAAACACAGATGACATAGATTATCCTTCAGTCAAATATAAACTTGACAGCAAAACAGGAAGGATGCGTCACCGCTTTACAGCCACAAACATGTAAAGCGGCCGAGTTTAAGAGCTGTCAAAACTACAAATCCTAAACTTCAGTGACGCTTGAACCTTCAACATAAAGCTGCACATTCATCCTGCTAAGACTGAGCTTTTTCTTTTTTTTAACTTGTGCAACAGCTGAACTGTGAGCACAATGGATTTCCCTTTTTCTCTGCAGAGGAAAATCACTGACACACAACAGAGTGAAGACAGTGATGTGTCATTCCTGATCAGAGAAGTCAAAGTTTAGACGACTTGCTGCATGTTTCTGCATTTCGTCCCTGCTATGAATCACTGGTCCAAACATCTTAAAACTGACCTGATGACGTTCTTTACGTTCTCATACGGTTATCATCCTTCAGACTCATTATATGAACAGTTCAGAGCATGTTAGTGTGCACGTTTCAGGGTGCGACTTCAGACGACGCTCCAGAAATATGAAGTCGACGGGTTGAATTTTTAGTTTGTCGAAACCCGACCAGATTTGTCAATGAGTCACTGGCACCAAGTTATTGTACTTCATAATAGACGGATGTTGCATCACAGCAGAATGTGTTAACCGAGGACAATCGGGAGCTGAGGGTGTGGCGGCTAAAGCTCCTGCCTGATTTTACGGGCAATTCACAGTCATTGTTTGCTACTGGAAGTGAGTTTGCCTCCCTGAATCAGCCTCAAGAAATGTTTTTTTAATGCTGTACACAGATTTGCACCTAAAATAATCCTTTACTAAAAAGCTTACTTGTTCTTAGGATGAAACAAAACTACAAAAAATTATTTTTTAAGTACAATATCTTTAATCAGTATCAATAAAAATAAGTATACAAGTGTTTTCTTAGATTTTTATAATAATTTGCATCTTTCTGCACATTTTTTGGGATTAAATTTAATACCTTTAACTTAAAACCCTTTAAACTCCGACTAAGAAAATCTAACCCCATTTTGAGAGCAAATAAAACACATTCGGGTGTGATAGGTGCAATTTTTTTTTAACTTATTGTAATAATATGGCTGCTTTACTAATTTTGATTGTATTTATGAGGATGCCCCTGTGCTCTGAACTCAATCATGCATGACAATAAGCAACAAATGTTTTAAAATGATCCATTTCTAAGTGTGATTCTGTCTTTTTTAATGTATTCTGAAATACAGTAATGTGTACGCATAAAGCAAACAAACACAAAATCACATACAAAACTATAAAAATGTGATAAAATGTTA
>JAUZTA010000030.1:5203643-5218626 GCA_034780835.1 Ctenochaetus striatus | reverse complement strand
GATACCCTGCTACGTGTGGACAAGGCCTTACTCTGATTGGATAGGATTTGGGGAACTACTGCCACCTAACGGTCTGGTATGCTTATGAATGTGCTTAAAAACGCACTTAGGCGGTTAGGTGTGGATGATGTTTTTTCTAAAAACGAGGTCCTGTGTACGTAAGTTTTTTTCTAGACGGAGGAGGAAGGATATTCGGTTTTACAAAAACCTGGCTACGTGTAGACAAGGCCTTAACCTCTTAATGTCGACGATCGGGACAGTTTCACCTCTAACCTTGTTGTCAGAGAGAGTTTCCTTCAGATTCTCCGTCAGCTTGTTGGAGAGCTCAGTCCCAGCTCCCTCCTCCACACACAGTCTTCTAATCAGACCCATACACTCCTGGAAGGCAGAAGATATCAGTCAGCTTCGTGCAAAATTAAAAACACACTCATCTAACAGCACTGATAAAGAAAAACACTTTGACTGCAGTTTATCTGATTTGGACGGCTTTTGCTTCAGTTTATCTTAGTGCAGATTTTTGTAAGATTCAAAGCTTATGAACTAATTTTGAGCATAAATCAATGCACAGGGTCATAATAATGTGAGCCAAATGATTATACACCGTCAAAGCCAAGCTGATACATATGGAAACTAGAAGTACTGCACATATTAAACAGTGCAGTTATAAATTACAGTGCCATCAACATTACTTATTACTCATCCTAAAGTTATCTGTTCTAAATCTGTTAAAACCTGCCAAAATATGTTTAAAACCACAGGACTCACTGTGCAAGTTCAGAAAAGGGCAGAGTTAAGAAAACTTAACCCTTGTTATAATAATTTGGGAACACGCTTTTCTTTTTTAATATGATTCACTGGCTATTCAACTCAGCGTTCTTCCGTAAATAAGCAGCTAATCTTTGATTAAATTGCTTGATTGTATGTTAAAAAGAAAAAACAGCTTAAGAAAATTTTGCCGATCTTCAGAGATAGATTAACGCTTGGGAAAAAATGACAAACTTCATTTGTTTTCTTGGCAAAAGTTAGAGGAGCAGATTAACACCACTCAGCAGTCAGAGGTTAAAACCAGTGGCCAGTTAGCTTAGCTTAGCATGAAGACTGGAAGTACTGGGAAACAGCTAACCTAACTCGGTCCAAAAGTAACAAAATCCACCTACCAGTACCTGAAACGTTTTCAACTTAACATATCATACTGTGTTTTTGTGAAGTTTGGACTGAGCAACACTAGCTGTAACCCCGTTTCCAGTCTTTATGCTAAGCTAAACTAAGAAGCCACTAGCTACAGCTTTACACTTAACAGATGTTTGTGAGGTACTGATCTTCTCATCCAACCCTTATCACAAATACAAGCCTTTCACAAATAAAACATGTCATTACTGTGGCACAGAAACAAATCTTAACTGCACATTTTCCATCACCAGAACAAATGCAGGACTTTGTTACACAGTCACTCATCGATAATCTTTGGTAAGCTGTGATTCATTTATTCATTAAGTCACATTTGTTCCAGATTAAATTTTAAAAAATCTTTGGTTGTCTTCCTGACAGGAGAGTCCTATTTGCTTTAGAAACAAGCCGTCACTTTGATAATGATTGCAGCCGACCCAAAAAATTCCTGCTGTAAATCATTAATGTAACTGGCTTCTAAAAAAATAAGGGCAGCTTAAGAAAACAAACTGCACTGTGGGTAACAAACTGATGTTGAAGCAGTTTTTGGCGCTGCCACTTTAAGGGCGTGCAGTGACTCCAAAGACAAACAACATTCCAGTGAGCTTTGAGCCAGTGTCCCAGCAGTGGTGGAGGATCGCACTGCTGTGTGCATGACCGAGTCCTGTCCACCCTCATCACCTCACCCACCTGGATCAGACGCTCCCGGCTGTGCAGCGAGTGACCGAGGCTCTGCAGTGGGGCGCCACCACCGCCCTCCTCCTGAACCAACTGGAGGAGAAACAAAGGATAATGGTTTCTTTTCACAAGTCTGAGCTGCAGATCAAACTGAGGTTTTAATGAGAAGACTCTGGGGTAGAAGTGACTAAATATACACCAGATCCTTACAGCTAAGATTTAAGGCGGCAACTAAGGATTTGTTTCTTGATGTATCATTTTGCCATAAAACAACAGGAAACAGTACAAGTTCGCAGTATCCAGGAAAGGGGGAGATGAAATTATTAAAATCCTCATATTGCTGAACGAACAGTCAAAACCTTAATATTTTATATTCACTGTAAAGCCAGAAAAAGTAGCAATTCTCATATTAGGGAGCCGGAAAACCTCAAATTACCTGTTTTTTTTGCTTTAAAAATTACTTAAGTGATGTAACAGACAGATATGAGAACGAATCACTAACCTAAAATTTTTCCATTATGGCTGCCGATATCCTACCTAAGTTTTGATATTTGTAAATCAGTGCTTTTTGATACCTTTTCTAGGGTAATATTTATCTATTCTTCAGGCACAAGCCTCAGTAATTTCTCTCTAACCTCTCAAATGTAATGGTTTGCTGTGAGAGTTTAGTTAAAATATGAATTGAATATCTTTAGGCTTTTGACTGCTGGCGAGACAAATTTAATACCTAAAAATGTAATTTTGGATGCTTCAACAAGCATTTTTTTGTTATTTTTCTGCAATTTTATGAATAAAATGATTCGTATAGGTTAGATAGGTATTGGTAAAGGCCTAATTGATTGCACTGTTAGTCCATTCATTCATGAGGAAAACAATTGTTGGTTGCAGTCGAAGCCAACATCTTTCTTTGGTACTTGAGTAAGTAACTTAGTTTTAGTTGGTAACAACAGTGGTCTAATATAGTCAGTTACCTTCAAAAATGAACTGATAAGGATTTTTTCATGAAAATACCAAACACTTCTATTCTAAAACCTGCTGCTCGAACATAATTCACACTAATTCTTACTAACATTGGACTTATAAATGTGAAACACTGTGTGTCTGGCTTTGACAGAGCTCAGGTCATGTGGACACGGGCTGAATAAAGCAGCTGAGAGGCCGTTTGATGATATCCACTATCATAAGACTCCTGAGCTCGAGGCAAACTCCACCAGTCGGGGAAGATTCCAGAGAGAGGCGGAGTGTGTGTGTGTGTGTGTCTTTATCTTTGCTTGTGTGGGTAAAGAAACATGAACACACCTTTCCACAGGCACAAAAAAATACACCCGCCCTTCATTCCTTTTACAATGCTATATTTGTGCTCAGTAAACATTCACAGAGTGGTTTATGAAGCTGTTTGGACACGTGACCGAGGAGCTGCAGCGCGTCTTAAACCTGTTTCTCTTGTGTAAAAAAAAAAAAATGGAGTCAATCACCTCTTATGACAGCTGTTAAAAAATAACATGTGTGTGTAAAGTTCTGTTACATCACAACTTAACAAACCAATCGATTCAACAATCGCTTAAATCTTTTCGTGGTAATTATACATTTTAGATTTGTTTTGTAAATATTACTTCGCTGTAACTATTGTTATCCATCTTCTGGAAAATAATAATTATGCCAAATCACATCTGCAAAGTTACAAGAGAACTGAAAGTGCTGTTATACCTTCAAAGAATTGTGTAAGAATTTTTGTGGTTTTACAGGCATCTTGTCCTGGACTATTTCTCGTACAGGATTTAATTAGTTGCAACATGTTAAATATTAGCTAACATTTTGTCTTCCAAGTCTTACTTATAACAGTCAGATGGTGAAATACTTGAGTACATTAAGACAGTTTTGTTTGCTGTTGTTAAAATAATTCCCCCTCTTCACACAGGCCATTGAAAATAATTGTTCAATAAAAGCTTCTTTATTCCAACTAGAATTAAAGCCTCATGGTTGTCTGGCTTTACTAAATAGTCAAGTTGCAGTTCACATCCATGTCTGCCACACTGATATACAGTGTAAAAAAACTTGGAGAGAATTAAATAAAAAGCATTTTAGTTGGTGAAACTGAAATTCTAATCATATTGATATGTATGTTTATCGCCCCGTGGAGGCATAAATCTCAAACTTAAGCTCGGGATGCAAAGAATGTGAGTCGTGTCCTCCGTTGCTGACAGTTTTACTGCATTCTGTAATAATCTCTTAATGGATCCTATGAAGAGGCAGAATGATCACAGCAAGCCAAACCTGTTCCAGTGTACACATGGGCACCTGACTAATGTTGTTAAGACCTGAAAAATTGTGAACCTGCCCTTTAATTAGTGAACTTTAGAGGTGCTGGTGGATGGACTTTGTTTCCTTTTGGACAGGGCCAGCAGATTTAACTTGTTATCAATCTTTATGTTCAGCTTAATGAGCTGATTGACGAGGGTTAATAAACGGACTTCCCAGAAAGTCAGACTTCTCTTGACACATAAAACTGATTAAGAAACTGAACACTTACAGAGGCCCAGTCGTCTGATCCGTTGACTTCGGCTGGTGTGCTCCTCCCATGTTTCAGCTCGGCCTCCAGGGTCCTGATGCGGGACACCGCTTGGTCGAGCTGGCCTCGCAGGTGCCCGATGGCGTGGTGAAGCCTGACAGTTTTACTCTGAAATAATAAATGATTTGAGAGTTAACACGGGTAGGGGTTTTATTTAATGAAAAACTGAAGTAAAATGTGTGGTGTTAATCTTTCTGGAGTGCTTGACTAGCCTCTGTTGCTCCCGGATTACATTTTACAGCACACTGTGTCAATATTTACATCCACCAGCACACCCAGCGTCTGTTCAGAGTTCTTCCGTTCATACATACATACTGAGCATTTTAAAAGCCAACAGTTTGGTCTGACAGGAATGAAACTTTTACCTCTCGATGCAGAGGCATGAACTCGTCCCTCAGCTCTGTCAGCACGTCTCCGTCTTCTGCATCCATCTCCACCTCTCCGTTCTCCACACTTCCTCCAAAGTTCAGCACCCTGTTCACTGAGGGCGACACCGTCTCTCCAGCTTTTCCTGAGAACCTGCCGTTCTTCCTGCCCAGAACTGGGATCCGACTTCCGGATGGCGAACTGATCGGCCTTCCCTCAATGTTTCGCAGCTCCTTCAGCACAAAGCCGGCGGACTGAGCACCAGGCGAGTCAAACGGGTCGTTGCCGTCAAGAGAGTCCAGAGACTGAATGGACTCAGTGCGAGAAGATGCTTGCAAGGAAAGAACGGACCCGGCCAGGGACGATGGGCTGGAGCAGGTGGAGGGGATCCTCTGCCAGTGGAGGGGCATGCTCTGGGATTTGTCCCGTGACAATGCCAGTGGAGAGAAGGGCTGGAAAGGCAAGCGGCGAGGGATCCCGCAAACAGATTCATAATCTGAGTCGGACACCCGTAAGGAATCACAACCTTCGCATCCTTTTCCCTTCCTGCATCTTTTACCCGTTCTTATAAAATACGGACACGTGTCCCACTTCTCGGACCAGCACTCGTACTCTGAGAGCGCCATGTTTTCCTTCAGCATCTCCCTGTAGCCCTCCTTCTCCGCTTCTCCGTCCTCCTCGCTGGTGCTGCCGCGGCTCCCAAAGTCCCGTGGGTGCCTCTGTTGGTAGTTTTGACGCACCCACTGCCTGATTTTGTCCCTCTCCTGCGTCAACTTCTGCAGCCTCTCGGACGACAGCACCCTGACCCTGGATATCACCGTGTCGAACTTGAATACCCGCTCAAGCACGCACACGCATTTGCCACACACAAACTCGCCATGTTCACTGCCTCGCGGTACCGACTGCCCCAGGATGTGGGTCAACACCGAGAGCAGGTCCAACCCTTTGGACGAGGAGTTCAGGGACAACTGGGACTTGGAAAGAGACCCTGAGGAGCCCAGAGACAGAGTGCTGCCTGTGAAGAGCAAAAACAGGTTAGTTCATATGAATGAACAGTATGTGATAAAAAAAACTATGATTCACTCCCTTCTGCTCACCCCAGGGGCTGCTCTGCGAGGACCGCGACAGGCTTCCTCCTCTCAGGGACTCTGTCGGGGTCTGAGGATGACCAGACTTCTTGTTTTGGCCCCCAAACAGCCACCGCCTTTGGTTTCCCTGCAAAGCTCCTCCACATATTCGGCACAAGTCGTTTTTACCTCTGGCAGACATCATGGACGGAGGCCTGGTTCTGCCCCCCTTGTTCTCCAAAGGATGCTGAAGTTCACTGTGGATCAAAACAGAAAAGACAGGAATGTATTTACAGTGGCGGTTCCCACAAAACCCACAAAGTATGACAAGATGATTACCAGAATGAGAAAGAAGAAAAACCTAAAATACTACTACTCAAAATGGGATCAGTGAAAAATAATACTACTCAAAATGAGATTTATAGCCAAATTTTTCTCTAACATTTGGGTTTTTTTGTGCAACAGTTTCTTTCGCTTTTTTTAAATGTCGACAAACAGCCGTATCACATTTTTTGTCAGTAATTTTGCCACCTTTAATTAGGAACCAAAAATACGTTCCCATACTGCTTCTCAGATATTCAGGTGTTTTGATTCTCTCATCACAAGAACTTTCTTCACCAGTTTCCTCTTAAATACCGAAATTAGAATAAAAAGAAATAGAAAAACTAAAATGCAAACAGTATTGCAGATATACATAGTAAATTTTAAATTCAAACAGGTTATTTAAATTAGAAAACAAAAAAAAACATTTGCATTTAGAATAGAAAGGAAGCAGCCAAATTAGACACAAACAAAACTAATGACGTTCCTTTTTTTCTAAGTAAATATTTTAAAGAGAACTCTGTAAGCATACTGTCATTAAACCCTCTTCGCAAACGAGAATATTTTCTGTTGTATCTGGTCTTTTTCTGAATATCTTTCTGTTTTAAGCAGTTGGTCGGACAATACAAGACACATGGCTCTGTTTAAGAACATTTTCACTATTTTCCTCATTCTCAGTATCAGATTACTGATGAGAAAAATGACCCCACAGATTTATCTTGTGACCCCTTTGGCAGGTTAAACTGGTGTCTCCTCTCTATTTTACTGTCACTGTGTTCATTACAGCAAATGTTTGAAGTGAACAGTGCCCGTATTGGAACATCTGGCTGTTTATTTCTAAAAAGGCTGGTTGAAGTTGATGCCAGGTGAAAAAATACTCCCATTTTTCAGCTCTTTTTAAATAAAACGGGTCTGAGGATGTGAGACTGACTCATCCTACCCGCCTTAGTTTGACATATTTTGTTTTTCTCTGGTGTTCTGACTTGTGTTTTCTGTTTTCTCGCTCCCCTGCCTGGATGTTTTGGCCGGTTTGCTGCGCTCACAGCTGCCCGGTGTTCGCAGCGCAGGGCGGGACACGTCGACCTTGAGCCACGCTGACAGTCAGTCTGTCTTTCTGTCTGTCCATGAATGAAACTTTCTCTTCAACATTTCAGTCCGTCCTTGAACCTTCCGACCCTCACAGGACGGCAGCAAATCTTTCTTTTTTTAGATTACAGAGGAAACACCCTCCCATTAAAGACAAAACTGAACAATCCGGCCTCATGAATTTAATCTGAACTTGTGTTTCCTGAAAGGAGACAGTGGATTAAAAAAACATGAAAGTGACACCCTGTACCCATGACCTCAGACAGAACATCAGCCAACAGTGATTTAAAAGCAGAAAACATGTTTCCGGGAAACACAGAAGGCTTTGCCACATGTGTCCCGAGGGAAACTCTTCATCTCACGGTGGAAAATAGTTGAACTCTCGTCTATCTGGTTCTATTTTAAGCGGCTGAGGTGCAGCGATTCAACGCCAGAGTCACGTCAGCCTGTGAAAGTGGAGCTTCAGTGTTTCTGCACGCAGGCACGGAAATAAAGACCGTCCTCAGATCAGCTCGGTTCGGTAAAAAACACCGACCCCACAAATGACAAGCTATCATGTTGAAACGTAGACTTACGGTTGAGTCCTGCGGGCGTCACGCGTCCCTGAACGTGTCAAAAGTTAAAAGTCCGTCGCGCGAGCAGGAAATCTTCATGGTTGTCTCGTGGTAAATGAAGCGAAATCACACACACACACACACACAAATGTAAGTATGAGATAACAAGATTTTTTTTTAACAGGACAAATCTCCACCGGGAACCGATCTGAAGACGCGTTGCGACTCACCGGAGCAGCAGAAGGAGAGGCGGTGGGTGTCACCTTGCTGACGTCATCGGCCGTACCTGTTTGGAGAAGCGCGAGGAGGAGGTCCGCAAACACTGGCTGGGAGACTTTTTTTTATATAACATGTGCACGTTAAACACACACGGTACAGTCGATCCACAGCAGATTAACGCTGCTCACTGCACGCTGCCATATTTCTAACAGCTCCTTCAACACAAAACCATAATAAACGCTGTTGTTCAGCTGTGGAGTCCAGTTTCTGCCGGGATGAGTTCAGGGACACCGCGGAAAGTGGGGCAGATTTGAATTGCAATGATTTGAATCAACGGTTAATCAGCGAAACTGATCTTGCATGGTTACTAAAAGAATTCTTGCCTCCAAATAATGATGTTTCCATGACATGTGCCTGCAGGGAGTCTATAGAGTGGAAACACGCTGGGCTGTCAATACATGGAGTCTGTACAATGCAAACATATGGAAAGTCACCAGTTTAGCAGCATATGCCATAAATCTAACCCTGACACATGAAACTGTTAATGAAATGAAAAAGTATTAGAATTGCTTATCATATGAAGTCTACAAAAAGGAGTTTCCGATTAGAAAAAACTCTTTTTTCCCTCTAAATCCACAACTCAACCCCCCATGAATCAGTTAATTAAGGAAAATCAATCGGTTTAGTCGATTGATCGCACCCTCTATACAGCTTTGATGTAATCATGTATGTGTAAAGGGCACAAGAGTCAATATATGTAATCTACATTCAGGGGCTAAACGAACATTATATTTTATCAGGAAAAGCTTCAGAGACATTGTGACAATTATATGAAATAACACTTTTTTATGTTTATCAAATAGTATAAAAGACATTTGAGGCAACAACCAATCATGCCGTGTAAATGTTATTAACAGTAAAAAAATAAAATTTAATTGGGGAATTATGCATTAACATTCTTTAACCTGTAGAGGTTTTTCTATTCTTGCAAACACTCATTATTTATAACTCCGGATTAACAGGGCAAATTTAAACTTTTTTTCCTATGTGTGATTATTTCCCAAAGACACATTTAACAGTATTGTAGTTAACATTGTCAGAGGTTATAGATCCGGGATCAAATCTCAGTTCAGTAAAAAAAACAAAAATAAACAAACATACCGATAATTTTCGTGCTTCTACAAAATGCTTTAATACATATAAAGCACAGCATTTGAAATATTCTCAAAGGATTCTTTAACATCAGAAAACATTTGGCTGAAACAGATATCACATATCAGATGTAACTGAGCTGCTTTCTGTGTGCTGGAACCCAGAAAAACAACATGACTAAAAGTTTCATCCAAAGGGAGTAGATGACAAAGCAGTTTTCAGAGCTTTGTGAAACATTTTGAGTTTACACTTTGCAAGACAGCAACATACCATAAACCGCCACCAGAGGGCAGCAAATCATTTGTTATAGCCTTGCTGGATGTAATAAAGACTCAGTCCTTTCCAGTCTAGGTCATGTTCATGATATCACGTTGTTACTGACTGTGTTCTGATTTCCTGTTTGCTCTGGTATGAAGCACAATACGGCTAAGAAATCTAGCTAAATACAAGTTTTTTACCTTCTACCGCTGATGTTCCCAGCCCTGAGTTCATGACAAAAAGTAAGTGTACGTTGTGTGTTCAAAACATGCAGTTAATGTAAGTTTAGTCTGTCCGCGTGATTCAGTTAGCCACGCTAGCCGTTAGCTTTGAGCCGCGGTCGTTCGCGGTTGTTTGCGGTCGTTCGCGGTCATTATAATGTGTAGATAAGAGCTCATAGCTGAGCATTTGCACACTACAGCGTCGTCTAATGTCATAAAGTGTGTTACGCTTTGTTATGTTAATGCGGGGTTGAGCTTAAAGCATGGGTTTATTGTATGGATTAAGTCATGTGTCCCTGTGGTAACCATGTTGTTGTGTATTTCTGGCGACGCTGGAGGGCGCCGTTGCACAACTTATCTCCAGTGATTTATGGGTTAAGAGTTTATATGTCTGTGTGCATATCAATGAATGGCCTTATTTGATGTGTTTACATCTTATTTTCTGTTTTGTATTTGTATGGATTTGGCATTTGCATGGAAGCATTATAATGTTGCTTTGGGATAGAAATCTCTTAAATACTGATGATAAAGGTATAAAGTGCCACCTAAATCAGTCCTTAGAGACTAATTGTTAAGATTGTTGAGAGTACTATTACACCCTGCTCTATGATTCCATCCTTACCAGAACAGTTATTTGTTGTGATAAATGAGAGTTGTGATAATTAGTTCTAATGCCTATTATTTGGTTTGTTTTTTCAGACTCTACCTCTCTGTACATGTATATGTAAACATGTTGATGAATATCAGCGGAAGTAAACACTGTTGAAGGACATACCAGGGTCCAGTCTCTTCATCCCTGCGTTCTGACCAACACAGCATCTTGTCAACAGTTAGCCCCTTAAACGAATCAGCCCTCCTGCTATTGGCTCACTAACATTTTGGTCCTTCGAGCCGGATAACTGTAAGAGACAAATCCAACCTCCTCCTCAACTAGAGGACTATGACGTGGATTATGTGGGATATCAGCAACAAGACTTGCCACCTCCAAGTACTGTAAGAGCACCACCACACCTTCAAGAGTATCCAGCCCAGATGACCCCCTTCCAGACATCTCTCTCCCGACGCTTCTATGGGAATGCTGCTCACTCCGAGATTCCTCAGCTAGCCGCAAGTCCCCTCCAGAGAACCAATGTGGAATGGGAAAACCTACTACAACCTCAACCTACAGCCTTGTACCAGGCTAGCCCCTACTATAATTACCACTTCCTCCAAGAGATCAGAGCAATACAGGAAGAGAATGCAAAGTTGCACCAATCACGGCACTGGATCCAGTCAGGCATAAAGGAACTGAACGAGGCCCGAACTGAGATCAAGGAACTAATAGACATTGCCCGCTCCTTGAAAACAGATATTGCCCAAGCCCATAAGCCCGTCTTGATCGCAGAGAAACCCCCAGGTGTCGTAGCTCCTATCAACTACCCCGTAAAGACAGACCCTCAAGAGGAAAATGATTGGCCTCTTCCACCATGGCTTGAACCTGAGCCAGACCTCCAAAGTAATATGCAGGTCCTCAAGATTGAAAGGGCTAGTGACCAGCCCTTTTACCCTCCCCCTCCTAATGACTCTGTTCATCCTCCTCAATGGCCTCCTCTACCTCCCCCACATCCATTCCCAATTCCTGTGAAAGCAGAAACAAGGCACCTAGCACCTCAGCCAGCTCCACAACGATCACCTGCTGCAGGAACAGCTCCTCACATCCCTCCTCCTAGCTGTAGCATCCCACCACCTGCATCTGAGCCACTATACAGAGGGCCTAACCCTACCATCCCTAAGTTTGTCAATCCAGACCCCAGTGAGTTTGCCAGGCTGCGCATAGCTTTAGAGAACCTGCTTTCAGCCAATGCCACTGAACTGTTTCGTTATCAGATACTTGTAGACCACCTTAGGTTATAAGAAGCTAGGCTTATCGCTGATACTTATCTGAACTCCCCAACCCCATACAGTGATACTATGGCAGCTCTCTACGATAAGTTCGGCCAACCTCACCAACTCGCCCTCAGGAAAATAGCTAGTGTCCTTGAGGCCCCTGAAGTTAAGCGTGGTGACGTAACAGCATTTCAGAAGTTCGCTCCTAAATTTTAAGTACGCTCGTATTGCTACCATTACGGTAACTACACAGAGAAAACTCAAGTAGGAAATGTAGCGGATGCTACGGTAAAAAACAACTTCAGGTTATCAAATTAAAATGAGTATTAAAAAGCAATTGTGACACATTACCTGGTAGCTGCACAACAGTGGTGTGAGTTATGAGCTTAGAGTTAATATAAACTAGGAGCAGCTAGCTTGAACAAGCAAAAATGAGAGTCGGCTGGCTTGACCGCAGTGATTTATGTATGTGAGGCTTGTGTAAATGGCATATGCTATCCAAACGCACAGAGTCTGGTTTACATTATGTCTGTTGTCACATTCAGTGAAAAAAATCACAAAAAAGTTGTCAGTTTCATTACTTAATACTACTGAATTAAAATAATAAATGAATAGTAATGCCAAGGAGAAGTAATTTGAATGCATGGGGAATGTAGAAAATTAATAAAATCGGTTATAGTGATCAATCGGTTGAAATTGTCAATGTGACCCATACCAACAAGGTCACTATAAGCGGACTGCACTTACTGCACTTTGCCAGTTTTGTTTCTTTCAGGTGGTGTGAGCTGTGGGCCCTTGACCTGGGACAAGGTGTGAGCTGTCTTACTTTTTGTTATGGAGCAAAACCACCCCAAACAGGTACTGGAGTTATAGCAACTTATATAGAGTGATAATATCAAGGTGCCCCTCTGACATAGTTGCAGATAGTGGTTGCGATGTTATAGGTGCTTGTAGATTCTCTATTTTTGTTATTGTATAATAGGTCAGCACAAAAAAGCATTTAGGCCGGCTGTAGCTCAGGGGCTAGAGCAGGCCGTCCACTTATCACTAATCACCATTAATCAGAAGGTTGGTGGTTTGATCTTCAAGCTCCCCCAGGTTTCATGTCGAATATCCTTGGGCAAAATACTGAACCCCAAGTTTCTCCCAGTGACTGTGCCAGTGGTGTGTAAATGTGTGTGATTGTGAATTACTGTTGGCACTTCATGGAGCAGCCACCTGGTATTAGAGTGTGAATGTGAAAGGATGAATGCTGGTTTGTATTCTAAAGCGCTTTGAGTAATCAAAGTATTAGAAAAGGGCTAACGTTGTATGAGTACAGTCCATTTCCCATTTTACTATTCAGAGTAATGTCAAATTATTTTCAATGCACGTTATCCCTGTAAACTGTACAACTAAACTTACGCAGACTCTGACTGTGTTTACAGATGGCTTACCTGAGAGAGTGGCGAAAACGTGAAAGAGAAATGGAGCTACTCCTACATGAGTCAGAGAGACTCATGGAATGGGACTGGGACTCTGGAAAGTTTTAACAGTGACAGTGATTCGGGGTGCCTGAATAGTTTTAACAATGACAGTGTTCCTGGGACCTCAGATAGTTCTGACTTCAACACTGATGTGGACTATTGGTCCGCTGACTCAGAAAACGAACCAAATGATGAAGCTGAAGTGACTGACAGCTTTGAAGATGACCTGAGACAGTGGGCCTTGAAGCACAAACAGACACACACAGCGCTTAATGATTTATTGTCCATATTAAGAAAACAAGGACACCTATTGCCTGTGGATTGCAGGACACTCCTTGCTACACCACAATGTAACACAACTGAGGCTAAATGTGGGGGGCAGTACATGTACTATGGCTTACAAAAGGGAATCTGTCGTTTTTTAAGTCTAATGGAGAGTAATGATGTACACCACTGTGTTAACATTGACAGCATCCAAATTTTCAAAGGGAGTGCTGTCCAATTTTGGCCAATACTGGCAAAGTGTGATAATTTTGAGCCATTTATTATAGCTATGTTTAGTGGACAAAGTAAGCCAAGTCCGCTTGAGGAGTATCTTGAAGACTTTTTGACCAAGTACAAACATCTCAAAGACAATGGGTTAGTTTATAAGGGCCAGACATATACTGTCCATATTAAAGCTCTGATATGTGATGCGCCAGCAAGGGCATATTTAAAATGTATTAAGGGTCATACTTCCTGTGAGAGTTGTGAAAGGTGTTCAATCAGAGGTACTCATGTTGAGGGAAGAACAGTTTTCAATGAACAGGAAGGCATTTCACGAACGGATGAAGTTTTCTCTAGAGTGGAGTACAGCATCCACCAAACTGGTGTCAGCCCCTTCATTGCTGCAGAAATTCCTTGTGTAAACTCATTTGTGTTAGATTACATGCATATGGTCTGCTTGGGAGTAGTTAGACGCCTGTTAATTTTCTTGACTCGTGGCCCAAAAATCTGTCGTTTATCTGTGAGGTAAAGGGATGCATTTAACCAAAAACTAACTGCACTGAGAGGAAAGATGCCAAGTGAATTTGCTCGGCAACCCCGGGGTTTACATGAAATAGATAGGTGGAAGGCCACTGAACTACGACAGTCTTTGCTGTACACAGGACCTGTGGTATTAAAAACTGTGTTGCCCCCTGAAAGATACAAACATTTTTTGTCCTTGACAGTAGCCATGTCAATAATGCTGGAGTCAGATGAGAGGACACGAAATGCTTATCTCCAATATGCTCATGAACTCCTCAAACACTTTGCCACTTCAACTGTTCCTTAAATGACATTTCCTGTGTTCCATTTGAAAACTACTGGCAACAAATCAAGAAACACGTGAGGAGTGGGAGGAGTCCCCTGGAACAAGTCACCAGGCGTTTGTCAGAAATTGAACATTTAGAAGTGGACAGCAAAATGCATCCTGAAGTCTTTGTTTCTGTTCAAGAAAAAGACAGTTGTTTTCTCTTGAGAGATGACAGATTTGCTTTTGTCAGAGAGAAAAATGTAGACAGTACCTTTGCTTGTGAAACTTTGCACCAGCGTCACACTTCACCATTATTTCACCAACCATGCAGCTTGAAACTTTTAAATATAGTATGCACAGAGTTGGGGAGTAACGGATTACATGTAACGGCGTTACGTATTTAAAATACAAAATAAGAGTAACTGTATTCCGTTATAGTTACAATTGAAATTGGTGTATTTTGAATACAGTTACTTTCTTTAAAAACGGATTACTTGTAGGGATTACTTTTTACCGCACCACACGCAGGTTGCACTGGGCGGATGCAGGTGGCATTAGGTGCGCTGCAAGTCAATGCGCAAGAGCACGTTCCACACACAACCAAATGAGAAAAAAAAGTTATGATCGGATGTTATGATCGTGGACCCATCAAGAACATCGCGCCGTGGAACTTCACCATCCTGGCCGTGCTCATGTTTGTCGTCACCTCGCTGTCTC
>JAUZTA010000030.1:5069364-5095058 GCA_034780835.1 Ctenochaetus striatus | reverse complement strand
CTCATTATTTTAATTTGCAGACATGAAAACTCTGAAACGATCTCTCTCCTCTCTCTCTCTCCTTGCAGAAAGAAGAAAGGGTGTCGGCACTCCGCAACCAGCTGGCCGAGCGCCAGGCTCTACGCAACCGCCGCCGACCCTCCACAGGCCAGAACCAGAACCACAACGCCCCGCTGCCGTCGTCCCAGCCGGATCCCAAGTCTCTGCTCCCCCCACCCGGCTACCCCAACCCCACCACAGACAATCACTCCCTCCCGCCTTCCTTCTCCAACTCGTCCAACCTCTACCCGGCCGACAGCAAGATGAGCCGCAACCACTGTCACAACAGCCAGATCCCACTGCTGTACAAATAGACGAGGCACGGAGTGAGGGAGGCGGGGGGGAGGGAAAAGGGGGAGGGGGGGGCAGTCGCACAACGCACTCGGGGGACACGAAACACAAGGAGACACTGTGACTTTCACTTGTATCAGCAACGAGCACAGCGGTGAAGTGACACTGTTGCGGCGTGGAGACACAAACGAACACACGGGAGCGTTTTACACTCGGCAGCTTTCGAGGAGGGGGGGGCAGGGGGGGGTCACACAGGTTAAAAAACACCCGTCCTCACAGGTTCGATCTCACTGTGTTCAACCCCAGCAGCGACGCGGCGACATGCACATCACGGACTCAGCAGCACTCGAGGAGTCCCCCGAAGGTCACGGATCTCTGAATCATCCTTCTCCCTCATTCGTTATCTGGTTCTGTTGTGGAGACGCGACGTCGAGGATCCGAAAAAAAAAAAGAAACGTTTGTGTTTGTGTCTTTGCTATATCGTCTCCACCTTTTGTCTCTCCAGTTTGTTGACTAGGCAGAAGCACATGCAGTAGTGATTTATATCGTTCTGTAATATCTGACCTGTTTTGTCACGTAGTTGTTGTTCAGATTATTTGTTTTACTTTTCGAGAAAGTTGTGAAAACTGAAAAAAACTACCGAGGGACGAAGCAATGTACAGATTTTCTCCAACGTTCCCTCTGAGGAGCAGCCGAGCTTGAATGCGACAAATAAGAGATGATGTGTGTTATTAAATAGCCATAACTTGGAAGGACGGAAGAATTTGGCCTGTGTGGATGTTTGTTGTCAGGACGGAGCACTGCATCTTTAAAAATCCAGACCTTCGCTGACGTTTGCATATGAAACCCACTTAAAAGGAGAAAATGACAAAAGCTTGTTGACAATTTGATAGTTTTGCCATTTGGAACGATGTTTTGAAACGTGGTTTTTGTATTTGTGTTGTATCTATTTAGCAGTACAGAACAGCAGTGGCCGTCAAATTAAATCCCTCATCCTGCCACTGATGCTTTGCAGACATCGCTGCCTCCAAATCCACTGCAGCTGATGCCCACATGTACTAACAGTTTGGGATGTTTCCATCAAAACTTCCAGCTTGCCTGAAGAGTAGTTTGTACTTTCTGCCTTCTGATATCGAAAGCCAATATATGTTTCTACAGCAGTGCAGCGAGATGTGGGGCTTCAACGACGGCTGTTTCTGTGGAGGTTCAGAGGAAGCAAGATTTTATACATGTAAACATGTTACCATCATCCCATAGGGCTTTTTATTTCAAGAAGATGTTTTTTTATGTTTTCCATAACAGACAATCTGGATGGATGCTCTTTTTGTTTTGTATTTTTTTTTCTCATTTTGCCTTTGGATATATTGTAAATGAAGCAAAGGAGAATATACATGAAGTAATGTGACATACTGTATTTATGCGGCAGTTAATCTGGATGTACTATTTCATTCATGAGCTATTTCCAGACTTTACAAAGCAATGATACCTGAGCAGCTTTATCAGCAAGTGAGCAAATACTTTGTGAAATATTTTTAAATATATATATATATATATATATTTCAGTGTGCACTTTAAAAACTGAACAAATTATCGTTATTCCTCTTTATGTTGCTGTTGTTCTAATACATTTGAGCTCAGGGTAATGAGCGGGATATAAATGAATGAAATAGGCCACATGTATTAACTGTGCAGTACCTGGATCAGTGTAACATATGAATGCAGAAATAATTTAGGAAATGTTCTATTATCTTGCACATATATGACATTATACAAGGATTTGGGGATATTTGTATTCACTATATCTAAGATCTTAGATGTTGATATATTTCAGAGTATGTGTATGCAAATATATGGGTACCATAAATAAAATAACTGTTTTTTTTCATGGGGTATTTTTGTGTTGTGGTGATGCCTCTTGTTTCAGGGGGAGATTTATGTTAAATATACAAAAGAGAACTACAGGCTTGATGTCTAAAACTCCCCCCCAGCATTGAACAAAACTGAAACTGTGATCATCTAAAGTCCTGAAATGTATCAGTGGATTTTTCAGCAGCTTTTTCAGCTTAAATTAGATCCTATCTGTTGGAAAAAACGATGATTCTACCATGAACTTTTCAGTATTTCATCTTTAAAAAAATCTAAGAAACGTAAGAAACAAACCTCATTCAAACAGCTCCCTGATCTTAAGGCCAAATATCTTGTGAATAACACAGCATGTTTACATTATCCACTAGATGTCACCAGTTATTTATTGCCTTTCTGACTCACAATGACCCCACTGAACTGAGCGTTTATGTCAGTGAAACATTAGTTTTTCTCGAGGTCAGCCTGGTGGAGTCGAAGAGCAAATAACCCAAGAAGAAGAGATCATTAGACGAAAGTGGGAAGTGGTTTATTTTTGGACAGTGACCAGCTGCGAGGGCCAGTGGGAACCTCGTTAGTGAGACAATAAGTGGAAGTTAGTAGATAAAAAGAAATTATAGACAAATTGCTCCCAATTACATCCGTTGTTTATATGATGTGTGTTTTTAGATTATGACAATGTGTAAAAAAACCAGCTGTGCTGCAGTCCCATGATCCCACAATACACACACATACAATCACATAGAAAGTGCAGTCACACAAACACACACAGACACACACCGACACACTTCCTCCCATGTCATGTCTCTTTCCGGCTGACTGAAGATGAGGTATGTGGTAATAGAGTGCAGGGGTTGGTGGTGTGGAGGAGGAGGGAAGTTGTAAGGTGTGTGTGTGTGTGTGTGTTTGTGTGTGTGGGGGAGATTGGGTGTGTGTGTGTGAGGGGGTGTCGTTGGGGAAAACCCGCTCTGGGCTGAGGCTTCTGTGGGCCTCCACCTGACACAGCACTCGGCAAGACAAAAACTAGGAAATTCCCCTCGTCTTGTCTGAGCTAACAAAGGAAGTATTTGCTGGCTGTGGAGGAATTTCACAGCAACTTTTGCCAAATAATAGACCAAACCCACTGCAGTGTGTGTGTGTGTGTGGGATTGTGTGTGTGTCTCTGTAAACTTCAGTCCTGGCCGTCTGGAGCTGTTTGCCAAGAAATGAGTTCATCCTTTGTAGTGACACAACAGGTTCTGTGAGTTTTCTTGCATTTTTAATCAAGTTTATGTGCACATAAAGTAGTTAAATATCCTCTTTAACACATTATTCCAACAATTTAAATAGTAATAAATACAAATAAATACATAAAGGCTGCAATAACAATAAAGTAGATAACAGATCTGTACATAATTCTCATGATCTTTGAAGCTAAACCCTCCAGAGAAGAGCTGTGTCATCCCGTGATACAGCAGAGAAAGTCTAGTCGACTACAATCTCAGGTCGAAATAAATAATAATAATAATAATAATAATAAAAAAGTGCCTCAAATAGAAATAATGTTGCAAACTGTTACAGTTTATACGATTTTTTTTAAACCACCTGTTCGGCTACAAGCTTTATCTCCATTGAGATTTGTATTGTTCTACCATCACCAAGAAGATGAATTTTAAAAAATGAAACACATTATCTTTAAAAAAAAAAAAAAAAACACCTATGAGGCTGTGCAGAGCTCCGTACCGTCTCTGTTACCGGCACAGCAGAGAGTCATTTCAAAGTGCAAACACGCCAAAGAAAGTCTTGCCCTCGTCGGTCTCCAGCTCTGTGGGCTGATTGGTTTCCGTCCACAGCCTGTCGCCTCTGTTCAGCTGGAACACCGCGCCCAGGTAGATGGTGTTGTACCAGCCCTGTCCCACTCCATAGCTGTCCTCCTGAGCCGTGTTTTGGCACGCCGACCTTACCGCGCTCATCAAAGAGGCGTCGCTGCCTATGGAGTCTGAGTAGCGTAGGATCCTGTGGCTGAGGGGCGTGTGGTGCTTTCCGGCTCCCTCCTCGTCGGCGTCGCTGCAGGAGACTCTGAAGGACGCCTGGCTGTAGACGAAGTAGAGGCCAGTTTTCGGGATGATGATCTGGTTGTCCACCAGTTTGAAGCCTCCCTGAGCGAACGCCTGGCCTTGACCGTTCTTCCACTCCAGCTGGCCCGTCACGCTCTTTCTTTCGTCATAGCTTCCTGGAAAAACAAGGAGGAGAAGAGCTTTGAAACACTCTGGTTCCTCTTTCCACAAGGTGTCAACACAGGAACGGATGATGAACAGCTTCGTTATCAGGAAAGTGGAATGACAGATTGCCTCATGCCAATGAGTAACTCATGCAACAACTTTCCCATAGTGCTCCTGACTAACACGATTCTCAAACAGAAGCCGCAACTCGAAAATCACACAAGTGGAAGAAAGAGTCTGAAAGGCTCCTTTGAAAGCTGAGATCATGAGCCCATTGTTTGCTGAGCATCAAATCAAGGTAAGATGACTCACCTTCTAAGTGGATGGCTGCTTTGGCTTTGCTGCTGATGCGCCTCAGCGTGGAGTGCGGATCTGCAGAGAGGAAGATAAATGTGAGCTCATCTCAACAACAAAAACCACATAGACTTAAATATATCTCAGAAAAAGCCCCTCAGTGTCTTTAGCGGATGAGAACCAATGCAAATATTCACCTGTTTTCTCATCAGTGTTTTTCTCGACAAGTGCTTCAGTTTGGCCAGATTTCTCCTGTACAGAAAAGGAAAAAACGGATTAGAGGCTTAAAAATAAACTCCCCTTTTTATTTTAAAATACGAGGTTTTAAAGATTTCTCATCAAAAGTGCTTCTTACCATAATTTCTGGCCTTCCGTTCCAGTACCAAGCAAACAGCAGGATGCCTCCGAGACAAAGGGCCACAAGGAGAAGGACCCCCATCACCTTCCATACAGAACTCGTGGATGACTTCTTCTCTACAAAAACGACCGTCTTGTCCTCAAGACCCATCTCCATGTCTCCTGGTGTGGTTGTGTATGCCACCATGCTGTGCACAACTCCGGTCTGAGTCTTCACTGCCTGCTGTTTAGAAATATTTACCAACTGAGCACTTGGCTGGATGCTTTTTATTTTTTGTTCTGTGTCCTCAGGCGCCTCCAGTGCTCTGCGGCGATGCTTCTCTCTACGAGTTGCTGTTGTGTTAGAATGAACTTCTGCCACAGAGCTTGTAGTATTTATGCAGTGGCAGCTGCTTCTGCAGAAGGGAAACTCCAGTGATGTCACTCTGTAAGCGGAGACAGTACAAGGAGGCAGCAGCACTGCAAACCTGGGCTACGGAGAGAAAAGAGCCAGGAGGGAAAGAGAAGTCACAGAATTTTAGTGGATTTTCACCAGAGAGAGGAACCCGATGGGAGTCGCGGTTTCAGGATGGGAAAGTGGTCGGTTACCACTTCTGGGTTTTGAAAAACTACACAGTGTTGTAACACACAAACAGACATTTATGCGCACATTAAAAAAGAGAAAAAGTAATGTGCACACACACTGAGACGGGCACAATGTCATAAACACATAAACACATATTGAGCTCATTACTGACTTGAGCCAACCACAGAATGTAAGCTCAGGCTGTAACTGCTGAGCCTTACACATAAATCCACTGCTCACCAACATTTTTTGGTCACATTGTCCAGATGTTTTTAAAAATACCACAAAAATCTGTAAACAATCCACCTGTTTAAGTGGCTATTTTGGTAACAAATGACTTTAACTGCCCTTGTTAAGCACTTTAAGCACATTTTAAATGTTGAATGACTGATTACAGCACACTAAAATGAAGTTGTTAACAGATGTAAACTAATTTTAAGTGTTTTAGTGTTTGTTAAAAAAAAAGTTATAGCTTCTTCTTTTTGTGTTATCACAGCTGTCTTAAGCTAGATAATCGATTATTAACTATTAAAACACCAGTTTCCATTTGTGGGTGTCCACAGGAGAAGTTAACCTGTTCATGACCACCTGATCACAGATTAAAGCTTTTTCAAAACTGCTAAGTGTTACTTAAAAACTAAATACTGACTTAAATTGAATACTTTTTTGGACGTCCTATACATTGTTAGATATACAGAATGTCAACAAAACCTCATGTGCGCATTTTGACCTCCTAGTTCTTGTTTTTTAGGGTTTTGTTTGGGTATTCCAATTAGACGAAAATTCCCCTCACAAAATGTTAAAAGGTAACCAAAGATACACATCTGTTGATAACTAGTAAAAACTGCATTTTTTTACGTGTTCAATGAAAGAGTTTAAGTGGAGTTTAATTGTTTCCAGTATTTTAATCTTCACGGTTCAGCTGAGGTTCAGCATCGTTGCCTGAAACCTGAACTGTAAACTCACTGATGTCATCTGATTTACAAAGGTGATAAGCAGAGACATAACATTTTATTTATATATATTAAGTCTTGTTGCGTGCCACTGAAGTGAGATCTTATTTTCACTGGAAATATGACTGCAAAATAAAATAAAAAATTATATAATGTCAGAATGTATTATTAGGTTAAAACACTGAAGGCTATTTAATATGCTGAAAAGCCTCATGGGAGCCATGCTCTAGATTTTGGAGGGTGTTTTTTTTTCCCTTTTCCCTATGACATGGTAACACGAAAAACGCAAATTAGTTTTGAAAACTACTTCAGTCTCAAAAGAGAAAAGTGCTAAAGTGAAACTTGGCAGCTCCCCCCTTTCCGTTTCACAACTGGAAGGTGATGCAACTCAGTTGAACCACTCGGCAAACTGGTTTTCACTCTTCTTCTTTCTGGCCACGGTCTGCTTCTCGGTCTCCCTCTTCCACTTTCTCACCTGACATTTTCTGTGGACTTTTTTTTTTTTGTTGTTTTGTTTTATCACGCATGCCTGACATATCCAGCACTCTTTGTTCTCCTTTGGCGGCGCTTTCATAAGTAACATCCATGAATCTCTTTCTCATTCACTTTCCTTTTGGTAACAGCTCTGTTTGTCTGTTCAGGGAACATGGTGGCTTTAAATGAAGCGTGGTTGTGTGTGTGCCTTGGAAAACTGGGCTCATGCGCTGCAACTGTAGTTTCAAGTGCGTGTGCGTGCGCGCGCGTGTACGGCGTGCGCGCATGCGTGGGAGTTTGTGGGAGTTTGCGTGTGAGTACAGTGCGTGTCATATCAGTTTTGAAATTGTGTCTCCGTGCCTTCCCTTGATTGTTTCATTCCATCATGCGAACATAATCCGACCGCAAGATGCAACAGGGCAACACCGTCACCACCATCATATGCACCCACATGACACACAAACAAAAATTATATATATATATTTGTTGTTTGCACTTCCTCCTGCTCTCTCACCCACCTCCTCTCGATTATTCATAAGTAGAATCACAAAATGATATCAGGCTACCTCATACTGTACAGGAAGCGCACACACGAGCTAAATTCCCACCTTTTTTTCTTTCAATAGAACTACTAAGATCTGCAAATACTTTAGATATCAAGTAAAACGGAAATGGAAAAAATAATTATATCAGCAGGCGGCCCGGCATTTTATACGTGTAACATAACACACATTAGATCCCCGACGATGGAGGGAGTTTGGTTGGAAAATTTAATTTGCCTCTTCATCACACCTCAAATTAGAAATAAACAAGTCCGCAGCCAGCAGCAGCGTCGGAAGGTTGTGTGGGCACATAAATGCTCGTTCATTCCCGCATTTCCCGACCACAGAAAATTATTTTTACCCTTTGGGGCTTATACATCCCAAAGGCCAGTTATACATGGTTACTTAGACTATTAACAAGGGGAAGAAGGATTTTAAAGCAAAATTATGTAATTATTTCGCCTTAAATTAACAGCTTCAAAATCAGTTCTTAAACTGTACATTGACTTTTAAAAGGGTAATGGTGCATTTGTGTCAGTCACTCCACCTCATCAGTTAAGGTTACTGCACTAGGTAACTTGAATAAATGGCTAGAAAGCCCTTTGTTAGGCTGTTCTAAGTCTCTCAAATAAATTTCTATCACTGATTTTAGTAAAAATGTATCATGTTTTATTTTCTTATTATCGCTAACTAGCTGCTCTGCTTTCAAGTCTGTGTGATTTACGAAGTTTCCTGAAGTAACCTGTAAATGCTAACCATATTAGCTAACGCTAGTTAGCTCTGTTAGCCGTGCCGCTAACGTTAGCTGCTCGCGAGGGGCCGAAGCGGCGGGAACGCAGCTGCCCGGATGGACATGATGACAGGCGAAGAAAGTCAGGAGGCCGCTGGAGGAGAAGAAAGAAAGACAAAATGAAAAAGAAGTTGGGACAAGATTAAAAAAAGAAGCCTGACTAGATTTTTTTTGTCGTTGGTGACACCACGAAAGAGGCGAAATCACAGAGGACACTGATGGAGAGGAGACAGAAGGGAGTGAAAGAGCCAACGGCCAACGTTAATGTCGGACTGAGCTTCAGTCGTTGAAAATAAAAGGCTGTGGGACAGAGCCCAGGTGGACTTCTTGCTGTTGGACTAGTAAGTAACATTACCTGTCTTGCTAAGTTATGTGTCTTTTATCGTGGCACCTCTTTGATGCTTTGCTGTGTCAGCAGAGATGTCAACTGACAGCAGAGTTTTAAACAGCGGCCTTTAACAGCCAGGTGTTTCCCGTACAGTGGCTTTGGTTCAGGTTAAGTCGGCTTGGCATGCAGCTGCTCTGAGTTGTGTGAAAGGCTTGTACAAACTTGCTGCCAAAAAACGTCAGTGAACGCATGTTTACTTCAGGGCTGAAGCTTTAAGGACAGAACATGGTTAGGACGCGGTCGAGTTTTGTTTTTATTTAGCACAGACGGATTATCTTTCAGGACAGTGGTACTGAACTCAAAAACTACCGGGACCCAAAACATACCAATAATGATGCTTCTGGATATGTTTTGTAGTTCTCTCATGTTCAAGTGGTTGCTTTAAAAAGAAAGCAATGACCTGAAACTGGGATTTAAAAACCAAAACAGAACAAAAACTGTTAGTCTCATCAGTGGTTTGAACTAGTCAAACTGGCATTTCTCTGAGGTAAAAAAAGAAGAAATGGATCCTCTTCCTTGCAAACATCAAGGACTCTAGCATGCCTAAATTTGGATTAATCAAAAAACCAAACTGACATTAATTCAAGACACCAAGAGTATTTCTACCAAACCTTCTTTAATATAATATACTAAATTATTATGAATAAAAAAGTGACAGAAAAAACACAACAAAGTCCTAATGTATGTTTGAATGTGTTACATTTTCTACTGTGTTTTTTTGTTATTAGGTGAAAAAATCTGTTAATCATTTCAAATTGGCACAAAAAACAAATGTTTTCCTGGTCAGAGGTCATCTGTAATATGTAGCTGACAAACTCCCACTGGACTCCTCTGGAAGACAAAAAACTCTTTTCATGGAGGCAGAAACTGAAACTCCACAGTTCGAGCCCTCATATCTGGGTGCCCTTTTCCTTTCCCTGCGTGACTGAATCATTATCCGTCCCCTCCTATGGTGACATATTTCCCCCGCGATATCTGGAACACTTTGAAAAAGCCCTCCTTTGTTCTTTGCTGATTTTGCTCATGGATTGCATCATGAAATCCCAGGGTTGTGTGGTCATCACGCAGCAGAGCTCAGCCACAGTGCAGATAAAGATTACCTCAGGGCAGGAAGGAGAGGATGGACGGAGGGTGTAAGGCCAAGGAGGGAGGAAATGAAGGAAGGAAGGAAGCTGTTACATACAAACAAGATGCCACATTTATGCCATGACCTTTATTTTTAGATTTGTCTGGTGACACAATCACAGGTGCCAGTTTTTGAAGAAACAAAAAAATCCACATCACAGGGTTTGGTTTTCTGTCTCATCATCCCTTCTTCAGTTTTGCCCTGTGTGGGCTCAGAGGGAGCTCTTGATATGTAAGGGAAGAAACTGGGCCAAAATGAGGTTTAACCACAAATGCAAGGTGGCTTCCGCTGCTACTAGACTGTATAGTCTGGTGGCCTACAAACCCTAGAAATGTCTCATAGAATTTACACTGCACCTATTAGGTGTTTTACCTCCTTGTTCACCTACTGTCTATCAGGATTGTATGTAAAAACAACTAGATTAGATAAAGAGATTAATCAGAAATGAGGGTTTTTCTTAATTGTGTCAGGGTCTGAATACAGTAGATGCTGGGGGATTTTTGCGGCTCCCCCGAAGTCCCATTTCTTGTCAAATTGTTTCTCTTAATTGCTGTCCTCAGACACTGTACTTTCAATACTCAAGTAATTTCAGTTGTAGGTTCCTTGTTATTTTTTCCAGTTATGGAAAATCAGCATCTAATGAACGACCAAAAAAGAAAGTTATCCAGGGTGTCTTATTTTCTCAGAACTTTTGAAAGAGAGAAATAATTGTTGAAAAGGGAACTGAATCAAAGATTTTCCATTATGCTTTAGCCACAACCATAAAATAAGCTGATTTTTAAAGTAGGGGGCATGTTTAGAGCTTAACGGTAAGAGATAGGAAAAAATGTGCTGAGTTTAATGGGAGCAAACTCCTTTGAGAAATAAGGAGGGAGATTAGAGAGTTGCTGTGCACAATTCGAGCACATGTGTTAGTACGTAGAAAATATGCTTTAAAAGTTATGTGTGTTTGATGGTCATCCAAAACAAAAACAGAGAAGCCTGAAGAGGCCAGCACATGCAGTCCTTGGAGATTAATTGGCTGTTAAAAGCTGGTAGTGTTTCGAAGCTTCAGTGGTGCAATTTAATTTAAGATCAGTATGCCAGTTAAAATGCAGTTAGTATCTTGGATGAATACATTTACATTTTAAGGACTTCACTGCATTTGTACTGCCCTTAAATAAAAAGCAGAAGAGATTCTGTGTTTTTTTACAAGATAATTCTAGTTTTACAGCTTTGGTTTTCCTTTTTTTTGGCAATAATTTTTATCAGGAAACAGTTAATTTTTTTGGTAAGAGAGCATGACAGGGAAAGAATCAAATTTCTGGTAGTGAGACAATTATAAAGATATTAAAAAATCCGGTAGTTCGACTGAGGTGCATTGTCAGGCTATATCCAGGCTGTAAACCACAGATCTGCAGCTGACATCTGTGACAGACTGATCTTCTGCTTCGTATTCCACCTGCAGTGTTTGCTGTAGTTCTGCATGCACAGTTTTTCAGTATAATGAGGGCTAAACAACAACATTTCAGTCTCAGCTTCACTTGCATATAAAGCACTGAAGATAATTCTGTTAATCTGTTGCCTTGTTTATAACTTCTTTGATCGTCTTGCCCTGCCGAACGTTTCTGGTTGTGTACCAACGTGCACAAATCTTGAATTTGGTGACCAAGGTGATCTCTGATAGACATAAGTATATACAATAGGAAATGACTTTTTGAGAGAGCTGATAGAAAGCAAAAGGCAAATTCTAGTTCTGATTTTTTTATCTTGTCCTCCGGATGTGGACCGGTGTAAGTCCTTTGCAGTGTGTCACACATCTGTAGGAAAAATTCCGTGGTAATAAAACTGTAACACGTAACAAGTTGCCTATTTCAGAAACTGATAAATGGAAATTCTATACGCACCAGTTATTATTCTGAATGTGGTAACAAATATTGACCTTCCCCTTTTGTCACAGCATTTCATTGAATCTGTCACTTTGATGCTGCCCAGGTAGCATGAAGTGGGTTTATCAGAGGTTTCCTGGTAAAAAACAGCTGCCTGCAGCAGCTGGAAACAAGGCTGAAGGAAATAGTCAAATCAGTAAAGTTAATAGCTGAAAGAAAGTCCAGTCAGAAAACAGCAGATGCCTCAAAATGACAAATGTTCACATTTAAGGTAATTTTTCCATAACCTTAACCATGTGTTTATTTTTGTTACCGTGACAGTGATGGTTCCTTAACCATGCTTAAGTAGTAATTTTACCCAAACCACAATGTGTCCCAAACTTTACCAAAGTGTTTTTGTGCCAAAACCAAACCAAACCTTCACCACAGTGTTGTAAGATTTTAAAACTGATTATTTTTTTAGTAAGCATTTGAGGAACAGACACATATATTTATAATATATATAGATATATATGATATGTATAGATCTAATGCCACCATATGTGTAGTGGCATTAGATCTATAGAAGCTGCATTTTTTTTTATATGATGAACAATTGAAATAAAAAAAATAGAAGATGTTCAAAGGCTTCATAGAGTGAATGGAAACTGCAGCATATGGTACTCTGAGACTGTCACATACAGTGACAGCTTTTACAAGTCAATCCATCCATTGTTCAGATAAAATTATTGATCAGAGCAGCTTTAAGATATAACAACACTTGTGAGAAACAATAAGAAACTTGATACCCATCATTGTAGGTCATCTCGGATTTCACATTAAATAAAATCTGTCCAGGCGGTGTTAGACAGAAACAGTCAGAAATTGGAGAGATGGATGACTGTGACTAAGAAAAGTTTGTAGTGTGACTAAGACACAGTACTGTTTGAGTAAAGATTACTCCCTTTGACCTTTGAGGACTTGCAGAGCCTGCAGAGTTTTCCTCAGTTTCACATCTTCTGTTTGCCTCTTTAGCAGAAGTTGGTGAAGTACCTTACGAAAAGGCCCCTTAGCTGTTCTTTTTTGAGAGAGACAGAAAGTATTATTTTCAGATTTTTCTTCTTGCTGGGGATTCATATTTAACATTCCAGTCCTAGGTCCACCTCTCTTATCTTGAGGGCATCAATTTCTGCATGATTTAATGTTTGTCAGGCAATTCCTCCCACACTTGCCCTGCCCTGTTGATCGTTATGGTCACACATTTTTACCTTTGTTACAGCAAAACAACAACAGAGTTTATTTTTGCATATAATGCATTGGCTTCAATGAGTCAAACTTTTTCTTCTTCCTCTTTTTTTACCAAAAACTGACAAAAAAACCCTGACAGTGAAACAGAAAAGTTGTTCACTCTTTGAAAACTTTGTCCCTCAACGCTAGCAGTCAGTTATTGCAGGTGTTTAACACCATCACATGATCAACAGTACATTCAACATGAGCACATGTGACCAGAGACACGGTTAAACAGACCAATGCATTATATTTTGATAAAAAATCCTCTGGAAAACAGGAAGTACATCCCATCAACGTGACTTAAAGTCAGGAGATTGACATTTGAGAATTTTGTCATTGACAAGACAGAGGAAGTGACAATAAATGGTTTTTTCCCTTTTGTTGTTATTGTTATTATTAACCTCAGTCACTGCATATGTGCAACATGTCCGTCTTCTTAAAAGTATGTTTCGTTTTGCTGTAAGAAAAAAGTGTTGTATGTAAAGAAAAAAAATTTGGGGGTATTTTACACTTTTACTGTGTAAGAATAAAAGAAGTCTGGTAAATGCTTAAAGTTAACACAGAAATAAACACTATATAAAATAAACATACTATATCTACAAAAGTAATCTGGTTATTTGACATCCCAAAGACCCCCTGCATTTACAAACTCTTTAACTTATATTACATAGCATTTCCACAATAAAATGTTTAAAAAAACAACTATGTCTGTGTTATATATATTTGTTGATTTGTGAACTTACATGATAATGTTCAAACTCAGAGAAATGTGTAATTTAATACAAGGTAATGGTTTGTTTCTTTCATCTCTTGTTGCTAACTTTCGAGGGACACCGCTCGGAGAGTGAGGAAGAAGGTTGATAAGTGTGACTGATGTAGTGTAACATGAACTAAAACTTTGAAACATTACCTTGTCTGGGAGCATTTCTACCTGAGACAGTCAGAGATTTTTATCAATGGTGGCTGTTTAACAGTGAAATAAAAAAATTTCATGATCCAACACTACTTTACAATGAATCAAACGGCATCTTTTGTTTGTGTGTTATGTGTGTTATACAGATGACATGCCATTGTTTTCTTAAATTCTTAATGTTATTTTCCTGCACGTTTACATAAGAATCGCCTTTCCTTATCTTATAATGTAACATGTCTAACACCTTTTAGTGATTATTTTTTTCTCCTTTTTTGAACCAGAGTTAAACCACAGACAAATTTATTCCTAGACATTGACAAGAACATTTTTTGTTTCTCTGAGAAACTCAAAATGTCGTCAGAGCCGAGGCGCAGAAGCCGACAGAAATGACAAGGCTGACAAACAATTCCAACAGAACTACAAAGCTACAAGAGAACAAAGGAGCAAGTGTTGTAGGAAATGTACGAGGAAATCAGCAGTCTAAGACACCTGTTGGAGGTGATGTCATGCTAGTCCTTATCTCTAAAATCCTGATCTTAAAGTTGCTCGATTGTGTGTACACTGATAAGGTGAAGACAAAGGAAGGCCTCACTGAAATGGAATGTTTGCCTCTTCATATCAAGTAAGATTAATCCTTTATATGAAGTATTGGTAACAAAGCGGTTGACTCACTTTTACAGTAATTAGTTCGTAACAGATTCTGAGATATTGAGTCAACTTCTGGGCTGCATTCAAATATGTGTCATGTGTGCTTAACAGTCATTGGATTTGTGTTGAAAATTTGGATTTAGGCCAGAGAAAGTGCTTGGAAAGTTGCTTGTTATGTTGGTTAGAAGCAATTGCTTGCATCACATGGATTGCTATGAAATTTCATACATACATGCATTGCTCTAAGTGGACAAATGTTATGAACCTTGGTGATCCCCCTGATATTTTCTGTAGCAGCACAAAGACATTGATTTGCCGATTTTTTTACATTTCTTGTCTGGTTAGAAAAAATTGATTTTTTCCAAAACTAGAATATTTTCATTGGAGCCAGTTGTACTCTCAGCTCAGTTCCACATAGCACATGTTAGCATGCTAACACAGTGTCAATTTTTCATACTTTTCTTATAGTTTCTTCACAATATTTTTAATTCCACCCATATTGAGACAATGCAAACAGAAGACGCAGTTCGATTCATCGTGATGTAGCATTGGATCATGGGATTTGTTTATTTCATTGTTTGAACAGCCACCATTGCAGATCAAAATCTATCTGACTGACACAGGCAGAGATGTTTACAGACGAGATAACGTATCAAAGTTTTATTCACATTTATTTGGTCACGTTTCCCAATTTCCTTCCTCACTTTTTGACTAGTGTTATCTGGGAAAGTTAGAAATGGGACAAAATGACAACCCATTGTTATTTTGAAAAAAATTACAGATTTCACTGAGATTAATCATTGTTGGAAACACGTGAAAGTGTATGTAGACATCTCAATAAAATATATAACACATTTATGGTCACTTTTAGACATTTTAATATGGAGACGTAACACATAAAGCTTTCAGATGGGCTTCTGGGTTAATAAGAAGTTTAAAAGTGGTCTGTTTTTGGAGTAATTACTCTTGCCTGAGCTTAAATCAAATTAAGTTCATATATATATATATATTTAGTAAATGATGTGATAGATTGTATCATGATGTTTTTCGTATAAAACAGGTCTAGACCAAGCTCTTTCTTATACAGAGGCCAAACAATTTCCCATTAAGAAAGCATTTGTCAGTGGAAACCTTGAACAGAAACTGACTCTACAGGTGGGCTTTCCTCTGCTTTGACTTGAAGACACAGAATCACAGATGCACAGCAACTAAGACAACAACAACAACAACTATAATGATGACAGAAATGATAGTAGTAATAATAACAATAACAACATAATTTATGATAGTACATGTATTTGACTTTGTGAAATATCAACAGCTTAATTGTTATATGGTTAAGGAATGCAGTGCTAAGGTCAGACATAGTGATAGAAAAGTACACATCATTTAAGAGTGACTCATCTAATATCATTCACACCTATTGCATCAGAGAAAGTAAACTGCCTCCAAGGGGTGTTTTTAGTTAGGCTATGTTGATGTGATGCAAAGGGGAAGCAGTGCAACTGATTGTACCAAATATGTGACTTCCTGTTCTGCACCTGTTGCTCCTGCCAACTTAAAGCAACATGTCACTTCAGTTGTACTGAGTTATCTGCACACAGTTTTCGCCTCAGGCCTTGTTATGAGCAACTCTGTGTTTTACATTGATGTGGATTCAAACAATACTCATGAGGTTTACTGAACCTTTTTGGAATGTCTTTGTGGTTTGTGTTGTTTTTTTAGTTTCATAATCATTTGTTATGTGATTTCTGTACATTGTGATCTGAGAAAACTGGTGAGTTTGACTCAGTACATATAGTCTCTGTTACCTCTTGTTACCTCTTATTTGGAGGAAAATGGCACCATCGTGTGGTCAGCTAACAGCTCACAGTGCAAATAGAGCATCAGCAAATGACTCATTGGTTTTCAAATAATGCATTTTTATTTGTATTCTTTCATTTAATTCCCCTCTCTAAATCACAACAATGAATTGTTTCATTTTATAAATTAATTACAAATACAGCTGTAAAAAAAAAAAAAGGAATTCATGCCTCAGTCACAATTTACATTTATTTGAAATGCAGTTAGCTTAAAAATTTACATCACCATCAAACAGTACAATTTATGTCAGAACCAGCTGGCATACTTAAAAGCAGAGACCCTGGTGAGGTTGAACTGATGTTTGTTGTTTTGATGAGGATATTTTCACCAAAGTTTACAGGATGCGAAGATTTGACCTTTTATGATAAGGTTTGATCAGTGATATCTTTTGGTTAAAGCCTTCCTCATCCTACTGGAAGGAGCTTCAAGCATTTTAGTGTTCCATGTTTGCCACAATAATTAAAAAGGCTTTATTTCCCAGCAAAAATAAGATTCAGTATTTGTTTAGAACCACTGCGTTCTTGTGACTTTGACAATCAATTGCATAAAATGGCTTATGGATTTAAAGGATGTGCATTAAACATTGCAAAAAAAAGATGACAAACAACTTCTGTTATTATTATTATTATTATTATTATTATTATTATTATTATTATTATTATTATTATTATTATTATTATCTTATCATATGATTGCTAATAAAATTTCAGCCCAACCCAGTGACTCTCTTATGTGTGGGAGACCTTCAATGCTAATGAAGCTGATAGGCTCCCCAGAATGTTAAACTGCTGTCTTGTAGAAATTCCCCTGTGATATTTAAGCTAATACTATCTTGATCTTTAAAGTCGACAATCTTGGCCACCCATACAGAGTCCTCTGATGTGTTTTGAGACGATCCCTCAACCAGTATCTTCATTTGTTTACCAGGTGAGGCGTTTCTGAACAGAGTCACAGATCTCTTCTGATTTTTCGTGTTGTCCTCTCTGAAGGTGACGTAGGCATAAAAGAAGTAGAGGCTGTCCCTGGTGCTGTAGATGGAGTTTTTATGCAGCTTGAGGAAGCCGGAGTTACAACCAGAGTCACAACCATCTGAGCCCTTCCAAGAGTGCCCGTCTGGAGCTGTAGATAGATTTTGCAAACTTGTCTTTAGTTGCTCAGTCATAAAAACATTTTTACTTCATAAAAAATGCTAGAGTTTTAAATATGAGACCTCTTTGGCTCAAACTGTAGTACTGCAATCTACGAGGGGCCTTTGAAACGTCCATACTCAAATTTTCATCTCAAATTAAATGACTGCATCAGGTAAACAAAGTTTATCAGTCAATTAATTGCGATTATCCTTCTGTTTGGCAGACTAAGCATCCCCTGACAAACTTATTATGCCTGTTGATGTGGGCTCCAAATATACCGAAAGCAAACGCAGCCCACATCACAGCTCTGCTTCGGGTTTGTTGAAGTTTTAGAACCCACTTCACACAGAAAAAAGGCAGAGTTGTGGGTGGAACACAATGCATGAGACCGGAAACATGACAAAGCTATACTGTCTCTCCCTGTCAGTGGTTTAGCTTCACTGTGTGAGCATGCAAATGAATTATATGTGTAGGTAGTATATGTTTATCCCAAGGATATAGCAGTTGTTCCACTAAAGAGTGAAAATTAATTTTATACCTCACTACCCAAGTGTAAAATTTGTACCAGATTTTTGTGTACAAATAATTAGAGTTTAAGGCCTCCTAAAACTTGGTTTTAAATTTTTCTGCACAATAAAATATTCTTGATTGTATCAGCAAAGCTAAAAGGAAAAAATTGCATCTTTATGTGTAATTTTTTTAGAGTTTAAAATAAGCCCACAACTTTACGTTTTGGATTAGGGTTAGTGTGAGCGTGAGTGTGTAGTGCAAAGTGTGACATATGTCACATCACCTTTTTTAAACTTAACCTCCCTGACTTTCGGCCCGTGAGTAAAGCAAGAAAAGAAGTTAGAAATATGAGAATCTGCCGTGATTAATAACAGAAAACTGATATAGCTTTATCAGAAAAATGCCTATTTGGGACCCCATAGCAGGAACCTGATGCAGAAAATATCAGTAAGTTTTCAGGACTTTAAACTTCAATGATAAAACTAACTGTGACCCAGTAAACCCACTCAAATATGTTTGAGTTGATTTAATTTCTCCCTTGAAAATATCAATAACCAAGATCTAATCAGTAAGCATCCTGTTGTTATTTACTCTTTCGTGCCGCCACGTCATCTCCATCTACTCTATCTTCACTTAAAGACTTCCTACGTTTCTCAGAATGACTTTCAGAAGCTCTCAGAAAGCATGTCTGAGCTTGTTGCAGCCAGCATCTGTAGGTGTCAACTATAGCAGCAGTTTGAATGCAATAGAAGCTTTGGGACAGCGTGAGTCAGGCCTTGTACTCAGAACATGTCTTGTGTTTCTTATTTCAGTTGAAAGTTTGGGAGAGACAGTGGCACTTTTTTCTCACTTACAGCGCAGTTTTTGGTGTGTGGTCACTGAAAGTCAGTTTTAAAATGACAGCTCTCGAGAGAAGCAACTTCTGCACTGAGACCAAAATCTGACATGGACATGAAAGTTAAATGATGATGATACATCGACTTGACATGTCATCATTTTTGCCTTTCTGTTCTTTTAGAGAAATAACATCAGATCTGGGAAACACAAAATAGAGAACTGAGGATTTAAAGGGACATAACAGAGGCTTACAAAATTTGACGTGTTAGATTTGCCCTGAGGCTTGTGAAAACTATAACCACAGGCACTAGCAGAGGAGTGCATAAAACACATGCTCTCAAAAACTAAAAATTCTCATGACAACGCACTATCCTGATATTCCCACGGTTACCAAAACAAATAAATTTACCACATAAGAAGAAGTAATGAAAAATAATCTGAATATTAACCGGAAGAGGAAGTGCACTTACACATGATTAGCTGAATGTATGAGAAAGAGGATCCTGAAAAAGCAACATAATTTAGAGGTTAGTTTCTAATGATATAACAGTAGAAATGTATAATTTTTAAATGTGTATATTTTACTTGGTTAGTTTCCCTTAGTTTTCCCCTGGACTTGCGATGTTGAAAGTAAAAATCTGTCTATCTTACCTGCTGCCATTAAGTGAGCCATAATAGGGTTGCCTGCAAAAGACAAGATTTTGCTTAAATTCAGCTTCCTTCATGGAAATGTTTTAAAAAGGCATTGTTCAAAGAGCAAATAGTAAATTCAATGGCAAAAAATGTACCTGTTGTCCTGACATCTGGCTTCAGGGTAGAGACTTCATCCTTAAAAAGATAGGCTCTTGATTAATAAAATACAGCAGAGAGACACGATGACAAGACACAATGATAGAAACAGTTGTACATTAGAAAGTTATTCTCCACTGTGCTACAAATACTTTTTTGCTCTTTGTCAATATTCTGGAGATTCCACTTATGTCAGCATGTCACTGCCACTTAGAGACACTAAATGCAAATCTAACAAAAACAAACACATAACAAAGACATAAAGGTAGTTTTAATGTCATATGACAATGTTGTTTAAATGCCGTCCCGTGAATTACACTAATGGAATGCTACAACCACACGTTAGACTTAACATGTGTTGGCATTCAACACATTCACATTCAAAATCATGTGGTAATCATTCATGTGACATGTACCATCTGCATGAGGATGTCGTGCATGAAACATGGTGCCAAACGCAGTAGTTGCGAACTATTCAGACAGCATTGCGATTACGTCATGAAGTTAGTTCTTTTTTCGTGGCAGAAGCACTAACCTCAGTCGACTTGAGCTTGATTGAAGTGAGCAGTCCCGCCATAACCACCATGGCCACAGTGAGGAGACCGCACCACACCTGCAGCAGTACGTGCTTTTGAGAGGCCCTCGATGAACACTCCATTCTGTCAAATACAGACTCAGGTGCATTAGTTTTGTCACATATCTGAGGAGATTTTATAGGATTTGATTATTCTCCTACATGCAGGCTTATTGTTTCTGACCCTTTTTACATTTTGTCCCTTATATGTTAGTAGTTTTTAGCATCGTTCTTGTCATTTTACTCACCAAGTGGAACACTGAGATCTGGTGCAGAATCTCAGCAAAGTCCATGGCAGAAAAGTTTGGTTGTGCTTAAGTTATGTGTTTACATTTTATACTACTTAATACTTCTGCATTTCATTTTAGACTAAAACATACTTCTACCGCCACTGCCAACAATCACAAGTGACAAGTAACTACAAAAGTTGTAAACAAACCTTCAGTTCAACCAAACTATCAAAACAACAAAGAGGGGAAAAGATAAACTGAGGAAAAACTGCTTGTGTTGCTTCTCCAAATTGATTCTGGATATGTTAACATGACTCAGAGACGTGATGGCCAAAACTCATCTATTGTGTGGAGAACTACGGTGCACACATTGCATTATGGGTAAATGTACCCTCAGCTCAAGCACCATGCTGCTGTTTCTCTGGGATTTCACCTCAGGGGGAGTTTTTTTTTTTCGTGTGTCCTGCAGCCCCATTTAAAGGAGAGCAGTTTGGGCTTCTTGGACGCCTCGGCGGCCCCCTCGGTCAGTCGGCAGGCACACATGGGAGAGAGGCTGCTGTCTGAGCTGGCAGCTTCTTAGACGCCCTGGGGGCCTGATCGGCTGTCAAACCTCAGCTCATGCAAAAGCCAACCAGATGGGGGGAAGAGTCGGCCCTGCCAGTGGAAACTTAACCACTTGTCTCCCAGCACTCCTCCTCCTTCTCCTTCCCCCCCTCCCCAGAGTGCAGCAGGGGAAATTATATAGGCCAAAGGGTAGGCCAACATCTCTGGAGCCGTGAAACAGTAGCGACTAACTCCCTGGTTTTCGGTGTGAGAGCTGCTGCCACTCACTCTGCTTAAAGAAGAAAAGTACACTGTTGAAATTATGGACACTGTTTTTGAAGTTTCGGTCTGGCTGCAGAGATTTTTTTTCTTTCTTTTTTTTTTTTTTTACATTTTTTTTCTCACATGGGAAGTAGGACGTCCATGTAGCCTGTTTCCAGAAAAGAAAAATGGCTGGACTTTTTCATTTTAAAAAGAAGAAAAAAAAAAAGAATTTGCCAGAAAATTCCCTCTGTTAACCACAAATATCTCTCTGGTTTTGTAGTTTTAATATTAAAAGTGATTCATGTTCGTGAGACATGGTGTATCGTGAAAGCAGTGTGTGATTATTTTCCATGTAGAACAGTTTAACATGTCCTGCCTGCTCTGCTCTGATATTCTCGCTTGTACACTCTCTCAACACCTCAACCTTTTTCCTGCATCGCCCTGAGCACACAGGCTCATTCATAACCTCCAAGGGCAATTTATGCACATGCACATGCTTCAGCTGGGTGCCCCGAGGAGGAATGCGTCTCAACACGTAGAAAAAGACACCATGCCAACTAGCCGACTGCAAATAGACTATTTTGAAGAACTGCTGGCAGCGTTATTCTCAAAACTTTGTGTATAAATGGCCTGTCAGTCCTCTGCCCCCATCCTCTGTTTCCACGGGGTTTGGGAATGTGATGTTTGGAAAGAGTTACACTCACAGTTGCTGTGTGTTTGTGTGGTTATTTTCAGATGAGAGACGTTCAGTTCAACCATCTAACCAGGTTCATCGGAGCCTGCATTGACCCTCCCAACATCTGCATTGTAACAGAGTACTGTCCCAGAGGCAGCCTGCAGGTAATCTCCACCTTCAGTATTTTTACCCTTTTATACTCTATTAACGATGAAAGGCATGTCAGTCGACTTTCTATCAGTGTCGGATGGTGGACATTCTGCAGCCTGAAGCATAAACCTGGGCCATAGTTTTACATATTTTAGTGTCTTAATGACTAATAGTTCAGAAAGTTTTGGGGTTGTTTCAGTAGATTGTCTCAGCTAGCTGCATTTGAACAGTATGTCAACTAAAAGTGCTTGTTTTTGCCACTGACAAGCTAAGATTGTTCTTTTAAGTGTCTGACTATGATAAGGATTCCTTCAGAGAGAGACCTCTTTGTGAAATAGCTGTTAAATATTTCTTAAACATGGATATAAGTGCAGCAGGTCAATAAAAACTATTACAGTGATCAAAAACTTTGCCTAAATAGTAAGGAAATTCCTGAATCCACACTCAAATCCCATGCTTTTGGGGGGATTTCTGTGGGGACTTTTCAACTGTTATAACCAAAATCTGTTTTCAGTTTTTTTTACTGTAACAAACAAAAAATCATGACCAAAAACAAAACCTCCTCAGTATCCTCAATTGTTTTTAAATGAATGTGAGACAGTTTGTCAGTTTGGTGAAACCTTAATACATGAAAGATGCAAAGTACAGTCTAATGAACCACCAAATGACAAGTTTCTAAAATAAACCCACTGCAGGACTTTACTTGTTGTGCCATGACAGTAAACAGTTTTGTCCAACTGCTGTTCTTGGCAGAGTTTTTACTGAACTCTGCCCGCTGAGCTCTACAGGACCCACTGACTTCACCCTATTAGTCTACAGTCAGCTTATAGTATGTGGTGAGCTCACCTTTGACACGTTTTCATGTTTGTTTTATTTTTAATCTTTCCTTTTTTATCCCTAAAAGTAGTACATAAAGCCTTCAGAGAATTTGCTCCTGACCTGCGATTCCTTCTTCCAACATGCCAGCAGCTTCTTAAAACCGACGAGCTGGAAAATGATGGAAAATGTAGTCATGGACTTCATCAGTCAGGGAAGGGCTTAAGTGTAAAACACAGATAGCTGCAACTGATATGATGTGCCTGGATGTCAGAGCTGGACGCAGATGCCAGGAACTGACCGAATGCAGGGCCTTTGAGGGTTATTCGTTGACGTCCTGGAGGATTAAAATAATACATTTAATCAGGACTGAGGATGTTTCATTTAGTCTCAAAATAAACCTTGGCTGCTGAGAAGTTCCTGGAAAGTTTAAAACACATCACAGAAACTATTTTTTTCCCTTGTCTATAAACATTTTTCACTGTTCTTTTTTCTTTTTTTCAGGACATCTTGGAGAATGAGAGCATCAACCTGGACTGGATGTTCCGCTACTCTCTGATCAATGACATCGTGAAGGTAGGTGGCAGTCAGACTGAAAGCACTATAAAGAGAAAACAGAAATCGAAGGCAGGATTGAGACGTCGATTCATGGATGTGTTCATATAAATGTTTTTCTAAAAGGTCACCTTTCAGTGTTATATTAGATGCTTTGTGGGCCTAAGAGACACAGAAAAAAAAATGTCTCAGTTGCCATGGTTTCACATGGAGAGTTTGTGAGTAAAGCAGAGAAAAAGAGCCAGAGGGACCAACAAGCACAAAATGTATTTTTGGCACAGCAGACTGGATAAAACTACAGTAAATATTAAGATAGGACAAAAACGTTATCATAAACTTTGATAAAATTTCCTTCTGTCTTAATCAAAACTAATCACAGACTTACTTTAGAAGAGTATTTCCAATCGATCCAAACAGAGAGAGCTTGTGTCAGCACGGCCTCTCAGATGGACTCGACACTGAGCTACATGCATGACGAATCGCTCCACGCAGATAGCAGCATGCTGCAGAGAAGTAATGGTGCTTTGGGGATGTTTGACTCACCCAATCCACAGTATACTTAACACAAATATGTTCAATACCTGCCTTCTCATTCCCAAACGAATTAACAGTCATTTTACAGACATTTCCCAATGACAGTGTTGTCCTTAAAACACAGCCTCTTTCCAAAAACCTTCAGCACACGTCAACTTGTCAAAGCCTGCGATTTTCTGATGTCTGGATTTGTGTGTTTTCATGTATGATTTACACACCCCTTAAAGCTTGATTTGTGCTCCTCTCCACCAGGGAATGAACTACCTCCACAACAGCTACATCGGCTGCCATGGAAATCTGAAGTCATCTAATTGCGTGGTGGACAGTCGATTTGTTTTGAAAATCACAGATTATGGCTTGGCCAGCTTCCGCTCGTCCTGCGAGAACGATGACTCGCATGCACTCTATGCAAGTAAGTCGAGGTGATTTATCTGGTCACTGCACCGACTCTTCAGTCTGCTCCAGTTGTGTTTCTGATCTTTTGTGAGCTCCTCTGACTGATTTTTGCTTTCCAGAGAAGCTTTGGACGGCTCCCGAGCTGCTCATATACGATCGCCATCCTCCACAAGGGACTCAGAAGGGAGATGTGTACAGTTTTGGCATCATTCTGCAGGAAATAGCCCTGAGGAATGGACCTTTCTATGTGGAAGGCATGGACCTCAGCCCCAAAGGTAAACACAACTGTCTTTTATAGGCCTCAGCTGACCAATCAGGAAGTATGCAGCAAACTAATGGGCAGGACAACCCAAAGAAAAGCTAATCGAAAGAGGAAACAACACCAACAAGTTTTCTTTCAGTTCTTCACAAAAAAAAGCATCTTTGCAACATTATGAAGCCTTTTTAATAAGAGACTAATCTGAGAAGTGTTTTGAAGTCCTGGTTTCCTTCGGCAAGGACGGGAAAGATGGAAGTTCACATAATAGGAAGTTCATTCACTGGCTTTTCACTGACATTTCAAAGTGGACCTTTGTAAGGTCAGACTGCCATATGGTGGCCCTGCAGCTATGTACACAAACAAAGAACACATGCTGACCAGATGTCAAAGGCAGGTGGAGTCACAAAAACCACAAAAACCAGCACATGTCATATCTGGGACATAACGATACAATCACCCACAGCAATGCAACCAAAGTCAGAGAGGGAGAAGATTAATAATAAAAGTAAAACAAATATTAAAAACAAAACAGTAGTATGTAAAAAGCCAACTAATCAGTGACTATGTAATTTATTTATGAAGGAAGCTTAATCAGTCAGTGAGGCATTTTAAAGAGTTCATGTATTAATTCATGTAAGATTTAAACATTTAAACAAATATTTTATTTAAGGGCACTGTGTAGGATTAAGTGGCATCCAGTGTGAAGTTGCTCATTGCACTCGACTGGATATCCCTCCATGTGAAACTTGTGAAACTTGCGGAAACCTCAGAGGACCCTGTGTAGAGCCAGTGTTTGGTTTGTCCTTCCTGGGCTCCTGTAGAATCAAGGCTGGGAACATGGTGGACTTCCTGAAAGAGAACCTGCTCCCTCTGTAGATATAAAAGGCTCATTGTAAAGTCATGAAAACACAACAGTTCTTATTCTCAGGTGATTATACCCTAATGAAAACATACTTATGAATATTATATTAAATTTTTGCAGTATTC
>JAUZTA010000030.1:4619308-4631436 GCA_034780835.1 Ctenochaetus striatus | reverse complement strand
AACAAAGAAAAAAATGCAACTTTTTAGCAATTTTCACTGTCTCCCACAATTTCATCGCAACAAATACGCTTAAAACAACGCAACTTACATCGTAATTTTTTAGAAAAGCTGCGGCAAATTCAGGCATTTTAGGCCGCAACAATCTTGAAAAATGCCTGTGAAATCCTGGAGGGACTGGTTAATTGTATTGTTCTTAAGGACATAGTCACTTTATGTCCATTAAACACAAGAGTTCTTGCTCTGAGTATAATAGCAACCTTATAAACACAACTACAGTTTAAATGCATACAGAGAACCATCACTTAATCCCTAATCTCTGTTTTAAATGTCTAGCTACCTGTCTAACTGGTCTGAGTTTCAATTATCCAGTAATTGCCGTGCTTTTAATCTGGAAAGTTCCACATTTTTTAAGCTCTCTTTTAATTCCCTCTAAGCCGAGTACCATTCATGAGTAGCATTAAAACAGGTTAAAAATTAATTTTCCTTACGTCACTTTGTCTCGAGTGATTGGACGAACATACCACCAAAGAAGTCTATAGCTGTTGTCATTTTATTTGTCTGTCACCAAAGAACAAGTATGGGCATTCTCAGCCACAGACAGCGAGGAATGGCAGCCTGGATAAACAACGTACCTCCACCTAAACCCACTTTTTAATCTGCAAAAGTTGAACAACATACTCTAAGATCTCCTTTGACAGTAAACAGCTCAAGATCAGAACAAAACCGACGAGTTTATTTCTCTAGAAGTTCAAGCTGTATCTTCTCCAGAGCTCCCCAGTGCTCAGAAGTTCACTTTCAGCAAAAACAATAGCTCCATCCCTCTGTTCCATCTGGTTTTATCCTGAAGTATTTTCACATGTAACTGGTTGAATTACAGGTTTATTTTTGACCAAACCAGTAGATGGCAGATCAACAGTTTGGTTCTTCTTAGTTCAGTGAAACCAAGAAGCTGCAAGGTGTGTTTTTTGAGGCAAATATGTACAAGAACAGTTCCTGTCGTGACATTTTGTGAGTTTTCAACTGTATTAGACTCAAATTCTACCAGAAACAATGTCTTAAAACATAGAAATATTAAACTGTCCGGAGCTGAAACAGCAGCCGACGACTGACATTCAAACACAGACGGGGAACAACACACCCTAGGATCTTAGTTAAAAGCAACCATATACTGATAATGTCATCTACACTGCTAAAACTTAACATCCAATTACAGCCCAATTCAGGTCTAATTGTCAAGAACAAAAAGACAAAGATATCCCGAGGCGGCACAGTTCTGAACACAGCACAGCATGTTAGGTTGGGCACCCATTAACAGACAGGATGGGTTCAAGTGAGGTTCGAGATGACGTACATTCGTCTTCCAGCGGGCCTCTATACGGGTGACAAGGTGTAAATTTGGTTTGGAGAATGAGACAGGGCTTCAGACAAAGCGTCACCTAGTCCGTGAAAGTGTTTCATAGTGGTTCCTTTCAGCCTAATGTGGACTCTTGCTGATATTCAGTGGAGCAGAGTAATAACAGCCAAGTCCTGCCAAATGAAATGGGCAGTATTCGCTTCTGGGCACAAGTGTTTATCAAAGTGTCTGAGACCTTATGTCATGGCGTAGCAGTGCATGTCGCAGAGATCTCCAGATTCCTTTGGGTCCATAAAATACTGGACAGAATGTCAGTGCCTCAAACAAACTCCCAGTTTAGTCCAGAAAGAGCTTGTTAAGAATTGTATTTAAGGATAAAACTTTATCTAATTAATGGATGTCTACTCCTTCTTCTTCCCTTGTTAGAAAAACAAAGAGGTCTTCTCACAAAATATTCTTTTAAAGCATTTAAGAGAAGCTGGTGTTTTCTGGTCCACAGTCACTATAATTAAGCATAAGATAGCTATCAGCCATGCCAGGTCATTATACAATATGTCCTTTCTTTTCAGATATGATTTAACTGAAATATATTGGCAATAATTAACATGTTTTAATGATTAAATGACAGAAAAGTTTTGAAATATCATATGTAACTAGTCATTTTTTCAAAAATTACAGAACTTTGCTTTACAAGCACCAAAAATAAGAAGTGGACACACTTGTTACCATGTCATTTTAAATGTGGGCGGTGAATATATTAACATTTTCACAAGGAAATGATAATAATTAATGTCTTTATAATCTTATATATATCGCCCACCCGCTGCTGTAAGTCCTAGCTTTATTTACTCCCTTCCTGTCCGTATGTAGTGATGGTTTATTAGACAGCCTATTAAAGCTGGCCTCAGAGGTTCCCTGTCCGCCCAGGGCAGTCAAGGAGTGCTAATTAACAGCAACATGAAGCAGGCTACTGTGGAGAGGGCTTTAGGGGTCTGCAAGTGGCATTCCCACATTCCACACAGAGACCACAGCACATTGTGCACAGTGTCAGCGCGGTGAATATCTGAAACAGAGGCAGAAAACGTAATGGAGGCACTGAATCTTAAAAAGCGTGACGGAAATGGAAGTTAAATCTTCCACCAGAGCATCATTGTCTTACAAAAAAACGAGTACAAAAAGAAAGTCACAACAAGATATATAGAGATGCTGCTGCATATCCAGAGCAAATTTGTTGTTCTGCCTCTGCAAGACAGGAGCATGGAGGTAGATGAATAAATTGAGCATTATGCGTTGGTTTCAGTATTCCACAAAGCTGCCAACCTAAACTCCAGACTCTGTGGGTGAGAAGTCCTCATTCAGCCCTGTGGCCTCTATATCGAATTTTAGCCTTTGTGAAGAAATAAAAGCCTCTGCATCCATCTGAACACTGCCTGTGTATTTATTAGCAAAGACTGATATTCAACATTTAGTTTTAACTGTAATGATTAAGGCAATTAGAATGTGTTATAAAGCACACTGCTAAGACTACAGATTTACCTGTGAGCCACACAAGTCAAAAAGTACAGTGTCACACTGAAGCCAGGCAAGCTGGTAAAAAGCATTTAGAAACTGATTTGTGATGATGTGCAAGTTCTAATACCACAACACTTTAGTTGTGAAAAGCTTTTTCTTGCATTAATTCAGTGCAAAGCCGGTTTTTGTCCAACTCATGCATCAGTTTCATATCCTTAACCTATGAACATGCAGTGATGCATTTCATATCATAACCACAAAATATTTAAAACTTGTTAGACTGTTTCTGAAGTAGTGAAAGCCAAACAAAAGGTCGAGTAAAATATCACATAAAAAAGACCGGAGAAAGAGCAAAAACATTTGTGCTCTCCCACAATCCAAATACACTGGCAACAAATAATGTCTCTTGGCAATGACGTCAAAATGTCCCTTTTTGCTTACTGTACAATGTGCTTGTCATTACGTAATTCACATTTTCATAAGCGGACAAGTAAGCAAGATAACTAGTTCCTTCATTTGCAAAATAAATACTGAGGAACACGAAACTTTTCTAGATACTAATCTGAACCTTACGCAGTGCCATTTCAGAAGTGACTTCATTTGTTCCATTCCTGCGAAACAAAAGACCGCTACAAGGGGCGACGTAGCTTAAAAAAAGCAAAAAGGCTTCAACATGAGACACCAAATGGAGCTACAATTTGCATCCACCATGGTGTAAAACAGAACTAATTCAAATGTTCAAGATCCACCCCTGCTTAATCAGCCTGAATGTGAAGCCAACCAAGCCCTGCTAGATCTGAAGCCAGTGGCTAAACAAGCACCCGCCTCTGCAGGCGGGCAGCACTAATGCTCATGTGAATCCCCACGTGCTGCAGGCCAGGCCCTGCACACAGCAGGGCGACTTCACGTCACTCCCTGTGTGATGTCATCCTGGGTGACAGGCTCCTCATCAGGGCTGTGTGTGGGATTACTCCTGCAGTCCTGGATCAACAGGGCAGGGCAGGAAGGACTAATGTCTTCTGGTTTGCAAATGAGACGACACTTTTGTCCACAGGTTAACATGGCATCTAAATCACATTATTCACCTGCTACACGGCTCTGAAACTACCCTCACCCCCGAACAAATATCAGCAGATTTTGGCTTGTGGAGATGATTAATTCTCTAGATTTAGCAGGGCTTCACCAGATAGTTTAAGGCTTCTTAACATTAACATTCAAATTATAAATCAACATATATTTGCAAATTGTAAATCAACATTTATTTGCATAGTCTACGGCATACTGAGGGGCTCTGACTGCTGTGTGGGTTGGAGGGGCAGAGCGACAGACAGACGCCAGCAGACAGCAGCTGACGACCAACACTGAGAGATTCATTAGAAAACCTTGACAGAAGCTCTGAATACAGAAAAATAATATACAGCACAGCCTTAAGCTTTAGCCACCTAGACAGGTACTCAACAATCCAATCTAATGCTTTCTGGAGCCTCAGTAAAGATTTCAAATCTGGCAGTTTCTTTTCTAATCAAAAAAACGACAGACTCTGAAGTAACTAGATTTTCAAATTGGGTCATATTTGGTTCTGTTCAATTAATTTGTCAGCTATGAGAGACGCTGCTCCATGGAATAATGGGAATATGTTACAAACTTATTCCACCAAGTTTCACAAATATGAGAATAAAGAGTCATAGATCATGTGAGAAGACTGCAATGACTATTTGAAGTTCACAAAAAAAAATTGGGGTTTTTTTGAAAACTACTCATAAATATTGTGACAGAGAATGACTGCTTACTGAACGCAACCTGAAATGAGTTGTGTCAATGACTTTTGTGTCAGTGTTTTTATCCCCTTTAAAACTGAAGTCTTTTTGTAATTAAGTAATGATGCTATTTTAACAGCTGTATGACAAGATGTGCCAAATTTTCTGACGGTATAGTCATTATTAATTCACCACCCTGTGCAGTTTGTAGAGGAAGACAGGGTGAAGAGCATAAAGTAACTGATATAGCCAGATCTCATTACCATGACTTCTCTTGTGGGAGTGGCATGTCGTGCTGTATGGGATTATGGCTGCTCTATTGGTACAGGCTATAGCTTTACTCATAAAACTATTCCACCCTACTTATAATAACTCTATTGTACATCAAACATGTGAGATGTCTAAATAGAATTCCAAAGCATCGAGTCTAGGCCTTCTGTCCAAAGCATGCTGTTCACAGTCAAGCAGCCGCTGGCATCCAGGTAGATGCCTCAGTTCTAGGCCTCTCCACCCTGACACAAACAGCCCTGGGCACTGGCTGGCTGCTGTGTCACAAGACTGGCAGGCAACCAGCCATGCTTGGGAGGGTGGGGCTCCAAAGAGTTTTATAAGTTGCTGTCTGGACACAGATGCTTGTCAAAAACAAGCCACCTATTGATCCCCTTTTCACTGTGGCAGTTTTGGGGACTGAGGTAGTTTTCTCCTCAGAGTCACCACTGCTTCCAGCCTTTCTGACTTTTGCCACTTCGAGATAAGAAAACACAGGCGTGGCGACATGTGCGTGGGATTTATGAGATGTCATTTCTTTCATCTGAACAATGATAAGGGCTGCAGAGCGTCCTGAAAGACGCAGGTTGCTGGGCTTGGCTTCAGCTTTATTGTCTGCTGTAAAATTACAATATGCACGTTAAGACTTGACACAGAAATAATTTGTTTGTCCCACTAACCTGAAGAAGCACTCATCTATTTACTTATTTATCTGACCGTGTTGGAGAGGTCCTTTGGGAATACCTCCATGGTCAAATCAGCCTGGCTCTGAAACCGACACTCGATCCCTGATGTACACACACATACACACACACACACACTCAGTGAGCAGCTGTTTGGGGGAGCCCAGCAAGAGACTAATTTAAATTTTCATATCCTCGGCGTTGCTGAAGCAGCAGGGTTGGCCTGTGAAACACTATATTCACCGAGGCATTCGTTGTCACAGCCATCTAGAACAACAACGCTGAGATGTAAAGTTAAACACATGGAGGTTATGAAAGTCAGTACAAACTAGCACAAATCTTTCTGGGAGAAGTAATACTCCACACTAAACATTTCCTTCTAGAAGGACAAAAAATATAACTCACTGCCAGCTAGAGAAGCTATAACCAGAGACTTGTATCAATTCATCGCTGCCCTACCCTCCACTGAGTAATCATATGACTGTGCTATATGTCACGGCAAAACAGTGTGCCAATGAAATTACTGCCACAAGCAACTTTGAGACTTTAAAGCGACAGTTCTTCAACAACACACTTTTCCACAGACATGTCAAGTGTTTAAACATTACTGATCTTTAAAGAAAACAGCTAAAACTCTGTTTTTGTTCTTTTCCATGTCTGATAACCAGCCAGTCAGGACAGTAAATTGTGTTGACTGATGGAGTCATGCAAGTGTTCACAAAACTGCCTCCTAACGTGTAAGATAAACTGTGTTTCTGTTACATTAGGTGAGAAAACAGAACAAAAAACATTTATCACCTGATATTTTTCCTGTTACATCCTGCCGGTTTGGTATCTGAATTGCACACAGAAGGATGCTACACCCTACTTAAAAAACTTGCCTAGGGTGCTCTCTGTGCTGCTGAATGCATCAATACATTTCTTGAAGTGCTAAGGACTCGCACAATGTATGAGTATGAAAACCTTTCTCATCTCTGAGCCACAGTGGACGGTGGATCCAATAACTGACGGACAACTTCATCCATCATCCACAGAGATGAAATAATGTACGAGTACATGTCTTTTAATCTATAACAATAACCAGTTCAACAGCCGTGGTTCATTCGTACTGCTACAGATCAACAGTCCTCTGCGCAGCTGTTTGGCAGGTTGTGTGTGCTGCATTTCAAATTTATCCCTGCACAACTACAAGTGGGAGCAGAAGTGCAGGTGGGAGGGCTAGCTTCTTGAAATTCCATCGCTCTTGTATGAAGATCACTCTACTTACTGCTGTTTATGTTTTCAACAGGATATGGCTTTTTCAGCAACACAAACAATCCCTGTGCGGTGCAGTGCAGTGCAGTGCAGCAAAGGCTGTGTGCCTCACTCATACTTTTCATGATGACTGCCCATCCTGGAGCCCCGGCAAACAAAAGAGCCCACAATCACAAGAACCTAAATTATTCAAGGCCAAGTGAAATACAAACCTCCCTCATGGTGGTGATGTTGGAAATGAAAGCAAATAACCCAAGTCTTGGTTTCAAAATGAGCACGACAGACAGACTGAACCCTATGACCAGCAAGCTGAGGCCAATGTTATGGTCAAACATACCTGGTAGCAAGATTTGGAAAGAAATGCTCGCACTGCTGACTTTATTCACTTGATCATGTTAGCCACTTGACTGCAGCTTCATAAAACCAGGCGTTTAGGGTGAGATCTTGTGAAAATACACGTGAGAGTGTATAAATAGTTACAGCAACACTAGCAGTTAATTTTCTATAAGCTGGTACTTTAAGTAAATGTTACATCACACATGCACCTTCAAGAAAAACCGGGCTTAGATAATCTGGATCGTGACTCCCAGCTTTTAGAGAGCTAGCACATGAAATGTAAGGTGCAAAAATACACACACCCAGTCTATAACTTTAAACCGCAAAGGACACATATAGAGCTGCTATCCCATTCAGCACAACTCAGTGTTTTAGCTGCAAAGACATAGTTGACAGCTCATAAAGCTAACGATAATGAAATGTTAGGCAGCCAGTTTTGTTCGCCAAACTGCTTGCCACGCCAAAAATGCAGATCAGCGCTACCGATGATGACTTGTCCTTAATTTATACTCCGGGCGAGCTATTATGGCCACGACTATCTTTGAAACAAAATATCACAGAACAATATACATGCTTACATAAACGCATTTGAGGCGTTCAAACGCATGGGGATCATGCATCGTTTGTACTCAGCCAAATAACTTTATTTTTTACGTAATGCAGTATTTTATCACACCTTAGGGAAACTGTGACACGGGTGCATTAATGCTCATCACAAAGAAGTGTTGTTTATTTTTCAATAAGTACACTGAACCGTAACGTTTGGCTAGCAAGTGGCTACTTCAAGCCTAGCTAATCAGCAGCTAGCGTTAGCTAATGTTAACGCTCGTAGCTAACGTAAGAGTATCCCTTTACTGCTTACCTTGAAGGGCCTCGCAGATGTCTTTTTCATCGCTCCATTAAGTTTTCCAAAAAGTACCAACTTGAGAATAGCACATACGTTTACAGGGCCAACAATTCCCAACTTTTTAGCATCTTAACTGTTGGAACTAAGCGTAAGATCCCAAACCGGACCACCACCGACAAAGTAATTTCTCCACCACTTACAACAACAACGTCAACCCCAGAATTGAGCCCGCCCCACGACGAACCAACCAATCAGAGAGAAGAGTCTAGGTTAGTGACATTTGTAAGTACCAATGGTCAGTCTCGGTCACTTTGAGTGGCGCTTTTCAATAGAGTAAACACCAAATGAGAACGACAGAATACAAAACATTCGTTTGCCAATTGGCTGCAGAGAAATGAGGGGCAAGGGGCTTAGCCCAAGTAGCCTATGACTGTTGCACAGTGCAGAGTGACAGGTGCTTTGGAGTTAACAAAATAGCTGGGGCGGTATCATCGCCAGGATGAGGTCATACAGAATGATGTAAACCCTACGTCATTAGCAGTGCTAAATTAAACACAACAGGACACACGTTCGCCTTTTAAAAAGTTTAATCTCCCCCAAAAAATAAAAAAACAAAACATTCCAGCACAATAAAATGCACATAACATAGAGCAGACTGAAACAAAATGTTTAGGTAATCATGAAAACCATAAATATACGTTAGCCATGAGCTTACTATGAAGTAAAAACCTGTTATTACTGCCAGTTGAATGGAAATCTTTTAGTTGGCAGCATTGGTAATTTACCAAAAAAATTGAATGTGCTACAGTTCGGGTGTATTTTTTGTTATTCGTGTCTTCAAAACAATTCCATATCTCAATATTGGAAATTGCACAGCTACAGTACATCACATCTGTTAATTCCAAAAAATGTACAAAAACTATGAAATTAGCCTTTTAGCGGATGAAAGTATTACAAACTGCCTGCCAAAGTTACAGACAACTCCTCCAGCCCATGAAAAGACCCAAGAAAACTCAACGCCGCCTCCTGTCTGGACTTCTACTGCGTCTCCGTCCGCCAGTCCTGTGAAACAAACAGAAACGAAACACAAGCAGCATTAAAGAGTCAAATAAAACTCAGATATTGGAATGAAAATTGGTGAAAACAAAGTGGATTGTGCTACTATAACGAAACTCATTAGAAAACTTCACAATTTAGATAACCCTTGAGTTTAATTACATTGTTGACATCATCAAGGGCCAGGTTATATTTATATTTATTACCACATAACAGACAACAAAAGTAACATATAACACAGTACGATAACACTCCCTTTAATTAACACCACAGCCACAAACAAATAATCATGGACTACCACCACCAACACTCACCTTCTCTTGTTCTTGGGGGGCCCTCTGACAAATCCCCAGTCAACACTGATAGGCTGACCCATTAGGTCCTGACCATTGAGTCCCTCCATGGCTGCCTGGGCCTCTTTGTAGGTCTCATACTCCACCAGTGCATATCCCTGGGGAAAGTTTTCATGACATAATTTGAATTAATGCATGCTTTATTGCACCAATGCTCTACAATGTTGTGCCATTTTGCAATTTAAATACACAAAGCACATAAGCAACAGGGTTATTATTCATGATAATCCAAATAATATTTTGCGAGCTGGTAGTCCACAGCGGACTACCAGGGGCACGAAAGAAAAATTCTAAGTCCACAGCGGACTACCAGGTGCTCGGGAAATACATTGAAATTAATAGGCTGGCGGACTACCAGGGGCACCAAGCGAAATTTTTCTATTGCAACAGCCAAGTTCAAACCAAAACGTGGGAAAACTGGATGAAACACATTTTTAATTAAACACAAAAGCCAACACTTTTGTTTTTTGTGCTTGAAGCATCTAAAGGATAACCATTAAAATGTATAATATAATTGCTACATCATGTTTATTTTCAAACAGCCTGTGAAGAGCATGGAAACTCTGTTTGTGAAATAGTCGAGGACGAAGGGTTTCAGGCAAAAATGCTTTGTTCTTACTTCATACTTAAAACAATGCTGCCCTCTTGTGGCTTAGAGTAAAGATGAGGCATACTGCAGGGCAAATGTGAAAATCTGTGTATGCCATGCTACGAAAGGGTGAAAATAGATATATGATACATTCTTAACACTGCAAAACCATGTGTTACAAGTCAGATATCTTTTCCAGCTTGAAAACATGCTGAAACTAGACAAAAGAGGCTTTAATCAAAGAACTGAGTTTTTATCTACAATGATGTGATATTTTTCTAAAAATGCAAATAATTTAATAAATGTTTCTCTGAAATATCTCCATCTGAAAAGAATATCACTTCAGGAATGATTTTTGTGATTTAGAGAAACAAGAGCCAACATTCAATTGTCAGGTTGAGTCAACATGACTTTTGGAACTCCTCTCCAAGTATTTCCAGCCAAATCATTCGCAAAAAAAAAGACAGTTGGCTCACAGGATGGCACTGTCTTCTGGTTTTGAATTGCGTTCATAGATGTGTAGAGTTACCATAAATAGTTAAGAAAAAATTAGTTGTGCTGTCAAATGAAATACTCGTACTTGCATAACATAACACTGAATGTGTTTAAAACCAGAACACCAAAATATAATATATATAGTATCAATCGGTGTCTCAATAATTGGCCAAAAATAATACATATTCCTCTAACTGGCTTCATTTTTAATCAAACCAACTAATGATCTGTGTAGTTTACTATGTATCAACTAATCTGACTTTTCTATAATGCATCTTTTGCAGCAGGAACTTCTGCACTGTGCATGTTTGCACTAGCAATACCGATGTTGAAATACTTGGCTCGGCTCTACAAGAAGGCTGGTTATTTTAGATTACAGAAATTTGTTATCTCAAAAGGCTTCCTGGCCCGATTTTTTTAATCAGCAGAAGAACTCCACAAAGATTAACATCCCTGTCCACTGGATTGTTAGAGAGTATACTAAATTTCTGATTACACTGTACAAGTGAAAAGACAAGAAAACTCACCTTAAGGTAGCCTGTTCTGCGGTCAAGGTTGAGATGCAGGTTCTTGATCTCTCCAAATTCTGAAAACTTGTCATGAATGTCTTCTTCTGTGGCCTCTTCATGTACACCTGTTACAAACAGGATCCAGCCCTCCACAGCTGCAACCAAATGAATACAAGGAAAGGTATAACTTGTCAAATAATGAAGATGAGGTCCTTCAAACTAAGTGAAACAATAAACAGGGTTATGATTTTCAATTCCTTGCAAGATGTATGAATAAACACTGGTTTAACCAACATAAAGCCTTCAGTGTTCTAGTTTGAGCCTCCAAGGTATTAAGTGTGCATTTTAGTCACAGAGCTGAACTGGCATTTTTCCTAAAGCTATTTCCATAATCGCCTTTAATGATCTTGATCATCTGGATAACAACTATTACATTGCCTTGATCTTTCAATAAGCCAGAATGCTAGCATAAATTGTTATCTGTCAAAGGAAAGTTGTGACAAAATCAACAATGTTTGATTAAACTTCCTGCTGGTCCATTATCTTTGAGACTAAGAGCCTCCTATCCTGAAAAATTTAAAGCACTCTTGAGAAACTGGACATGAATCAAATCAAAAAACTACATTCACTGATGACTTTAAATAGATTTCATTTATTAGTTTGGCAGTTTGTAAGGTGAAGTAACTACATTAATATGTGACACTGCATCACATCTTTTATGTGAATGACAACACTTACATCTCTGGGGTCCTGGTTCATCCCCATCCTGTTCCACGGTATCATAGTCCTCTTTGATTCTGGACCTGGCTCCTTCCTCTAGAAACAGCAACAACATTGCAAACATGTTAAAACACTGCAGAGACGTTTTGGGAAATTGTATATTGAATCTTTAGTGGGAGATTAAATGAATCAGTAGCCTGAAAACGGTCACTCACCTGAACCAAAACCTCGTCCTTTCCTCTTCTTGGCCTTCTCCTTCAACTTGTGGATGCTTTCTGAGAGGCGAGAAAAATGAACGAATCAATACATGTGAACATGTGTAGGCTGTTAAATCTTTTTTTTTTTTTTTTTACCAAATTTCCCAACCTAAAGTTGATAATTAAACAAAACAAACAA
>JAUZTA010000030.1:4473106-4486122 GCA_034780835.1 Ctenochaetus striatus | reverse complement strand
GGTGTTTTTTTTTTTGTGTGTGTGTGTGTGTGTGTGTGTGTGTGTGTGTGTGTGTGTGTGTGTGTGTGTTCAGCTCTGAGGCAACTGCTTGTTTACCTGAGTCACTGAGGTATTTTCACAGCAATGTTAATTTCTCAATCACGGATTATCTCAACATCTCTGAAAAGACACAATCTCGACCTCTTTGAATCCAACATTCTTCACACACAGGTTAGTTTCACAAGAAAAAAAAGTAGCCCTACGAACTGTCTGTATAGAAGACAATCCTTCCCTGTGTATGACTGCTAGCATTATTATCATTTGGTGGTTCAACAGTTAGACATTCACTGAAAAATATGAGCTAATCCACTAGCACTGGCCGAGAAAGTACTAGCATTGGCCGTGTTGACCTTTGACAAAGGTAAAAGGAAGTGGTTTGATCTCTCCGGAGAGAAAAATGGTCAACACAAAGCTGACGCGCCCTTCAACTCATCTTGGTTCAACCTTTGAGGTCAAACAAGCTGAGCTGTTGCAGAGCGACGCCAGCGAGTGAAGCTACAAGGACAAAAAACATAAAATTCACATCCAGACAAACCTTACAACAGACAGCTCATACACAAAATGAAGGAAAATGAATACACATTAAAAAACAGTTCAAAGACTTGTGTTTTTTTTAAATCATTCTGACACGAGAGGCTGAAGAATTCATTTCAAAATGAACATTGTGCATCAAACAATAGGCTTTTTCCAAATATAATTTTATAAACTTACAATTTAATGCTCTTATTATGTGAGACAGATGCCACTCTTCATTTTGAAATGACACTTCCAATTATGGAAACTACAAAACAAAGTATTACTGAATTTTTTTAAAGCATCAGGCGTGTAATATGTTCTTATTGTCTCAAGCAAGGCTTTATAATGCACATCAGGTCGATGACTAGCTAGTCTACTGGCCAAAGGATGCTCAATGTGTTTATCCCAGGCACTTAATGGCAGGCTTAGCAAACCTAAATGGTTGAAAAAATAAAGTGAAAATGGTCTTTTCACACATTTTAGGAACAAAATGATCAATGCTTACTGTAATAAAATGTGATAAAATTGCCTCAAACTGAAAAACATAAGGGGGGCATTAGTCATTAGCATTTTTATGCATTTATTAGTGAGAATTGTTGGAGAAAACTTATTAAAAATGTTACTATTTTCGAAAAAAGAGTACACTTTTTTATCTTAAAGAAAAAAAAAACCTTTAAAACTGGGAATAAACTCCATTCATTCATTTCATTCAAAGTGGATTCATTCAATCTTAAATTTTTTCAGAGCTCGGCATGAACTGAAAGCAGCACTTCGGGGCTCTGTCTCCACAAAATTTTAAAATAACTCATTCAATGGTCGACCCATCAATTTTGAGCCGGGGAGCTGCTTATATTTTTTACTGTTAATATAACCAGAGATTGGAGGAGGGTGCGTCTAAAACACAGATATGGAAAAACCCCGACAACACTGTCAGACATAAGAACAACAACAGGATGCACAAAGAACAAACACAAAGACACATACAAAACATATTCGGAGGGGGAAATAAAGTCCTGTCAAAGACAAATTGCAGGAGAGAGAGAGAGAAAAGACAGTGAGTGAATCATGAGAGAGGCAGTGCTATGGCAGACACAGACAATTGACTTGGAAAATGGCACCATTTGTTTCTGTTTTAGCACCAGTTTATCACATGTCGGTTCTGAGATTGAGAAGAGAAAAATTGCACGAGCTCAGTCCAAAAACAAGAAGTCCCTTAGATTGAGAGAGAGAGAGAGAGAAAAAAAAAAAAGGAAGGAAAAGATCCCAAAAAATTTGTCTTCTGTGACTCAAACCTCTACAACGCTCGATCGTGTGTCTTTGAATCTCTGTTTTCAGCCCACGGATCATTCCTCCGACTAGCAAAGCTAACTTGCATCTCTGTCTGTGTCAGATCTCTCTATTGGAAAACCCTGTTGAAAAACACTCAAAGGCACTAAGAAAGCCAGACTACATGACCACCTTTCCATCTAAATGATTTGCAGCCTGGCGTGTTCAGGATAGGTATATATTTAATGCACCTACATCCATGGGAGTCAAGGGTTACTATAAGCTAGCTTATAGCACTTGCTAATGGCTACTACGAAGTCTTTGGGGTGCAAGACATTCTATAGTGTTCTTTACGTGTGTTTGTTTCTGGTGAAGCCACAACGGTGAACGGAGCAGTCGTTCACAGGTCGGTTTTCACGTCGAATGCTTTTGTTTGACTGATTCAAACAGTAAAATTACAAGGTATCATCATCTTGTCCTGCAAGACTGATACTAAACTGAAGCTCCGCGTGAGCGTCAAGAGAACAAATGTCCGTTGAAGAGCCCTTTTTGGTTGTGTATTCATGTATTATGCGCTGTACAGTAAACTGCATGGTTCCTACTCGTCTCCCACACACTTTTCTTCTCTCTCTTGCCCCGGGGGAATGAGAATAACCTATGCTGTATTCTTTTCATAGCATTGTCTCGCTAAGTGGGAAAAGATGGGGGACAGTGTTTTTCCCTTGGTGTCGTCTCTCTCTGATTTGGCTCAGTGTTGTGTTTGACCTACTCCCCCTTCTTCTGCTATGCCTGTGGTTGCTCTTGCCGTGGTTCCGGTTGCATGGGGGAGGATGTTTGGTTGCCACGGAGCTCTCCATTCTGACTAGGATGCTGAGGAGCGGGTAGAGAGGGAGGCTCTACGGTTTGGGGGAGGACTCCATTGTGGGGCGAGCTGTCAGAGGAAATGCCAGAGGAAGAGACTCTGAGGCCTTGATCGTTGGTTACCGCTCCTCCTCCTTGTCCTCCTCCTCCTCCACCTCCCCCTCCACCTTCAGTTTTCACACCGGGGTCTGCAGAACCCAGGGAGGAAAGCTGGTCCTCCTAGCGAGATAGAGAGAGAGGGGAGGGGAAAGAGGAGTGGGAGCAGGGAGAGATGGACGTAGGAGAGAAGCCATTCAATGAGCGATGGGAGGGATGTGAGTAGTTGTGTCGGAGACACATCAAGGCAGATGACATGTAGTAGGAAAAAAATCACATGTTGCAGAGATGCGAGAGTGTAGGAGGAAGGGAAAAAAATTGAGATACAGATGGGATAAAGAGGACATGGAGAACAATTACAAGAGAAGGATGTGATTGAATCGTGTGAAAGTGGGGAAACATCAACATCGACAAACACAGAGAACCGGTTGGGATGAGCACATGTCAAAGCAATGGCAGAAGCAAAGTAAGGAAGGATTAGAAAATTAAAAGAGGTGATGAGGGACACAGAAAAGGAGGAGAGAGACAGAGAGAGGAGAGAGAGAGATTCAAATGAGTCACGGAGTTGATGCATGACGAACACCAATAGAAATGGCAGCACAGGGAAAGGGACGCAGGGAAAGAGGGGATGAAGGGGAATTAAATTTTTTGAGGTCAAAGTGTCCGGATCCTCACGGGATGAGTAGCAAAAGGTTTTTTTTTTTTCTGGTGTCAGGAAAAGTCAGGAAGTCAAATGTCATTCTTTGCCAATGAGTACAAATCATGTTCAATATGGACCAAGTTTCTAATGTAATGTGTGTGCTTAAGTAGCTAAAAAAAAGTATTTTAAAAAGTTTTCTACATTAATGGCTTCTAAATATATCTTAACAGCATACGCTGAAGCATCAGCCTGTTGCTAAAAACATGCAAAAAAAACGTCCAGCCACAAAGAGCTCAGAGCCAAATTTTTAAAAAAAAAGCAAGATAAATATGCATCTTATAGCCTGGCAGAAAATCCAAGCCTCTGTCAAATTCACCAACCAAAATGTTCAACCCAAACCCATCGCTCACACAGCAATGAGCTGCTGCATGGGAATTCATCCTGGGTTGGAGCTTTCTGATGAGTGAGTAAGTCAGAGTTTGGTTTTGCTGTTTTTTTTCTTACTTACATTGGCGCAGAATAACAGCAATGCAACACTAGTTTCATTATAAGTATATATCATGGTCTGTTTGCAAGCCTTCGCTCCCAGTCTTGTTCACTGATGTCTGTGTAGGAGCAGTGGGGAGAGAAAACAATTGGGTTATTGTGCCAATAGACAACTATGAGGACTCTATTCATAAACGCTGCTTACTGTGTCCAAGACTTTCTGCAAGACGATTTTTAAAATATGGAAGCATTTTTTATATATATATATTAAAAAAAAGCTGAAAAACACAATTTTAACCATCAGACCTGGGCAGAACTTTCCCGAAATAATTGCACTTGATTTATCTCGCCTGGCACATTTGCTGTGCGGTGTCTAGACATAATTACAGAGACTCTGTTTTCACTGAAAAATGTAAAATCCAGAGCAGAGCCATCCAAAAAAAAAAAAAAGTGATGTAGTTTAACCCATGTTTGTTTTTTTAACCAAACATTGGAAAATACTTATGACAATTAATATCACTGTCATGTTTTATATACGAGAAGTATGAAATACTGTAACATGAATGGAATGAACGTGCTTGCAGAGGGAAAGACAGGAAGTAGGAAGAAACGTTTGGTCTGCATCCAGTAGAGAAAATGAATCAAAAAGGAGTAAAAAAGCAAATTATCACTGGGTTAGCTTGTAATCTGATGGGTGTGTCCATTGTGAGTGGAAGAAGTTTCCATTTCACTTAAAAAAAAAAAACAATTGAAAAGAAGAGCGAAAACATAAAAAAAAAAAAATTACCCCCCAAATTTGATGTGAATTAGCAGGCCTTTTCTCTTCTCAATCAGAACCAAAATGAATGCAAACATTTTCAGCTTCTACTGTAACTGGTGCTACCAACAGCTACAGTGTCTACTAATGGTTACAGACGGTTACAGGATGCCAGTAACATGACTCCACTGACACTTGTTTCGTTACTCTCAAAAACACAACCGACAGTGTCGTTTAATATCCATGTGTAGACCAATATACACATGTCTATTAAGCTCCGAAATCAAGCAGCTGAACAAAGACATGGCAAAATGTTTACTGACATCCTTTTTTTTCATTTAAACTTACCAAACTTGCTTCACTCTCTGTGGGGCTGCAGTGTTTGATTGCTTGGTGCATTCAATTACAGCTTGATGTGAGAGTGTTTTTTTTATGCTAATGAAAATTGTTGTACTGGAGACAGAAACACAAAAACACTTAGCGGGAGAACTGAAATGTTTCGGTGTGTAGTGATGATGCAGATAGAGTGTCGTACACACAGGTTCTTACCCCATCTCCTCCAATCTCCAATCAATTTTTGAAATGGTGGATGACTAGAGCGAACTGTAACATCTTTCTCACCTCCATGTTTGAGATAAACACCTGCTGTTAGTGTTGGTTTAATCAGTCTATATATATGGCATTTTGTTAAATCAAAAGAGTCCCCCCTCCCCGTATGAGTTAAGATGACGAGCTAGCTGGGTGAAGAGCTCTAACTCTGATGCGAAACGAACGAACAAACAAAAAAACTTAGTCACACGTCATCAGACGTCCCACAACACGCAAGGTCCGTAAACGCCACCATTCAACCAAACAATGTGCACAGGTGCCAAACACGAACACAAACACAGAAATATCCGTAACACAGGTACAGAAAAACACACAGAAACATGTGAACATTAATCAGTGTTCTTCAGGGAAGGACTGGGTCAGATACGGAGATTTCCCATAATTCCCGTTGTTGTGTGTGTGAGGGCGGCGTGCTGGGAGGGATGAAAGACTGAATGGAAATGTGAGGTCATGTGTGTAGGAAAACAAAATGTGTCTTTGTGAGAGGAAAGAAAAATCTTGAATAAAAGAGAGTTAACACAATATTCCGGAGACTTTCGGACAGATTTTTAAAAACTGTTTTCAACCAGGATTTTAACCAGTAAACAGGCCCAAAATGCACCAGTTCATGTCTCTCAGTTCAAAAATCTGAAGAGAAATCTATGGAATCATAAAATATATGATTGTGTATTCTCTTTTATTGGATGTTTTGTGTAGTTGCCTTGCAAAAAGTCACAATTTTGCATTAAAAATTGTTTGCAATAATTTCTGTTTATCCTTTCAGTTTAAGAACCAGAAGAAAAACTAACCCTAACCCTAAAACGGTCATACAGCTGACTATTCCTTTTTTTTTTTAAGATTATATATTAAAATTCTTCAAATTTATCAAGGTCAAGTGAAAAATGAGGTGACTATTAAATGTGATGAAAATCTGAGTTGAATATTAGTAAATGCCAACATCTGAGGATAGTGGAGTTCAAGAATCAATGGTATTCATTGATTGGTTTGCATTTCTCTGCATTTCAAGGATTTACCCAATGCAAAGAGTTACAGGAAGGTCTCCGTATATGACGTGAAGACCACCTGAGAATAATAATGTTGGCATATATGTCAGTGGATTGCTTATGACTGCACTGTGTGTCTGAACAAGTGAGCACATTTGCATTTGTGAAGGGCTGCAACAGTCAGCTGCAAAACATTTAATGTTTAATTTTTCTATAATTACAAAATTCATAATATAGGGTTAAATATATTTCTTGCTTGCTGTGTTTCTGGCTTATTGGGGCGACATAAAAAGAAATCTACTGTAATTGATTTCAAATCTCAAATAGTTTCCCTATGGGGGGGTCTGCCACTGATTGTTTTTACCAGTTGACTAAAAAAGGTCACAACCTTTCAGTCCAGCGAAATAAAGAAAATGTCAACTTTTTGGTCATTTGCTGGCAGTCCTGACACTGTGCATAAATTACGCAGTCAACTGTCAGAGAGGAAGAGACTTTAAAGATACATCAGGCAAAATGTGCATGATAACATAATGTTTTGCTCAGTTTAGTTCAGAAAGTTGGGCTCTAACAGAGACAAGAAAGCCTTGATTTTAGACTTCAGACATCTTTTTATAACCAAAATCTCTGATTTGAGCTTATTCTGCTTATTCTGAATGCTCTTAATTAAACTTTGCGTCTCAACTTTGCTGTCACCTTGTGCCTTGAAACACATAATAATGCCTTAACTCCTGGCTTAAATCAAGATTTCTTAATTAAAATTCATATAACTATGTAATAAATAAAATATGGATATAGTCTCATTCTTTTCTCATTTCCCAGACTTAAGCATTTGTCAGCAGAAGGCTTTCAAACTAACAACTGCTAGCTATGTCTATTGGCTAATATCTTGAATTTTACTCTCTACCTCTGCAACCACCAATTCATCTCTCAGATTATTCCAACAAATTTTTAATTAAATGTGCAGTTTTGAATCTTTGAAATGTTTTGTTTTTCAATATTTCAACACTGAAGTTTTGTCCTTCAGAGCGACATGTGACCTCAGTCCAAAACATTCTGTGACAGGCCTGTTTTTCTGAAGCATAGATGGAAATATAAGTGGGTCTGTGGGTGTGTGTGGGCTTGCAGTGAGTTCACAGGGTGCTGCATATGGACAGGGACGCACATAGAGAAACAGCAGAAGTGGAAAAAGAGGCAGGTTATGGATGGAGAGTGAGAGTTTGCCGGCTTGTTTATTACCTGGATACTCGGGGTGGGACAGGTGCGAGACGGGGCTGCACTAGGATGGACTGACGCCTCCCCTAAGAGAAATCACCGTATCTCATCAACATAGGAGGAGAGGAGGAGAGGAGAGGAGAGGAGAGGAGAGAGGGGGTTCAAGGCGGGAGGCAGAGGGGGGAGGAAGCTGACGGCAAAAAGGGGGCAAGGGGAATGCTTGTGTGCAGTGGGGAGGATTCAGAAGGGCAGTGAGGGTCGAGGAAATCAACAGCCATCCAGACAATACAATGCAGAACAAAACAAAAAAAAATGAACAGAAAAAAAGACATAAATATACACAAAAATGCTCACAAACACACATTTACATACATATACAGAATGGCAACCACACACGCGCAACATCACCGGACAACCCAACAGCCTGAAAGCATTAAAGTAGCGTGCCATGCGGTGCCTCATTGAGAGAAATCATGCTTACGACAAGAAAGAATAAGGCGTTAAGTTTTTTTTTTTTACTCCAAATGACATCTGCATCTGAAAGCAGCTGATTAATCCAAAAGTCTTTGGAAAGCTGAATCTTGCATTTTTTTTCTGATTCAGAAGGGTAGCATGCTTAGCAAACATGCAGTTAGCTACTCTGTGAAGATAAGTACACACACTTGGAAATAACCTGAGTTATATTCACATCAGTACAATATATATTCAAAAAACACAGAGAAACAACAGAGAACATGACTTTTGTGTTCAAACGTAACTCACACCGCATCACACACACACACACACTCAAAAATCACCGGCATTCAGGAAGTTGCAACAGGTAGTACAGATATAAGAGCGCAATTAAATGTAGTACGGATGAAACATTGATATGATTAGCGTCACTGTGAGTTCAGGAAGCAGTTTGCTCATTAACTACACTTTGCTAAGAGCTGCTAATGAAACAAGAGTTGATAAAGTTTGCTAAAAAACAATTTATGAGCGATTCATCCTGTTTGTCTGCCACTGAACAATGAGGTGACGTCAATCTGTAATGTATTAACTCAGTTTGTTGAATTATTTCTGCAGAGCTCACCAAGTTACTTTGCGTTTTTTTTCAAGACCTTTTTTAATAACAGGTGCAATTATTTTTACCCTTTTCAGAGTCTTGCAAGTCAAAAGGCGACAGAAAACTAGTAGTTACAGCACTCTGCGGGCTGCCACTTACAGTCAGTACTGTTCAGCACAAAGTACTCACGTTTGCTCACGTATACTTCGTGAAAAACTACGGAAATGCCTTTTGCATGCCCAATTTACTGTTACATCAGTGTTGCTCGTACTGTTAAACTGTTTCCACGATTTATTGTTTACAGCATGCAGAAAAAACACAAAAACAAAAATAAAATAAAACTCATAATTCAAGACATTTTTGAATGAAATTCAAGACTTTTCAATAACCTCCAAAGCCCTTGTTTGATGCAACTGAATTCACTGCTTCTTGAGACTATTAAAGAGCTGCAGATTCCCTGTTTACATTATCTGGCAGTTGTTTCTTTTTCAGTTGCTGAAGTGCACTTTTATTGACTCGTACAGCAGTTACTGATGGATTCATGCCCCCCTAATAGCAGAGAAATCTCAAAATGTCCGTATGAAAGTCAACTTTTTGCAGCGTCTGTTTATTTTGTGAGCATCAGCATGTTGTTGTTGGGAGGGATTATAGCATCCTGCACCTGTGTTATTATGTGAGGTCTAATTAAGTGCAGGGTGTTGTTTTGGAAGTTGGTAGCGGTGGCCTGAGGAAACATTGGCATCACGCCTCTTCCCTCTCTCCCCCCTCTCTCCCCCTTCTCCCTGCATGCACACTGGTCTCAACCAATAAAGCTGAGTGTCATCACAATGGACTGAACTGTCTGCTGTCGAGAGTGCCGTGTGGTTACTGTGGCCCAGAAGCTAAAATACAAAACAGACCTGTAATTTATGAACGGCTTTTTACAAAATGTCCACTCAGAGCTCCATCTACTTGTTTTTCTAACAACAAGCTACATGAGCTGCATGTAAATTAAAGAAGCGTTTCAGCATAATGGAATCTTGTCTCACACATTATCTCATTTTTATGTAAGTCACAAAAAACACCTGTGCAATACAATGCAATCCAATAGCCCTGTAATTCATTTGGGAGGTTCACAATATTTAATTTATCTCTAGGATGACTCACAGAGAAGCTGTAGTTTATTAGCAGTGATGCACAGCTAGCAGAGTATTGATACCAGTCAAACCACATAAAATATCCCAACAACTATCCAATAACCTTCTTCTGAAGTTTCAGAAATCCATGACCCTTCATCATGAGGAGCAATAACTTCAATGATCAATAACATTTTGTGCAGCAATAAGGCCAAATTCCTAATAAATACCCACAGAACTAACCAAATTCTTATTTGATTATTTTGTGTGTATTAGCCAGTGTTTCTGCAGCATATAGTGAGCAAGGTAAACATTATGTGATAAGCATGAGCTTCTTAGCATTGCCATTAATATACATCAGCATGTTGACATTAGCATTTAGCTTGAAGCGGTGTTAGCCTCACAGAAGTGGCTGTAAAGTCTTGTTTGTGTTGGATTACATTAGATTACATTATAGGTGTTTAGACTATGGCATCTGTCCACTGCAGCTCCCATTGGTTTAACAGATATCTGTGTATGGTTGCCATATATATTTTTTTGCTATTAATTTTACAATCACAAAAAAAAAACTTGAAATATTTGTCACTATCTATTATTTGGCATTAAAAGTTAAACTTCTCTGTTATAATTTTTAAGACTTTAATATTAACCAAATATGGTACATAAGTTTTAAATGAAAGAAGCACAGAATGTAGATGATTTAATGAAACCTTCAGGTGGTTGATGCTATGATTTCACTTCGTATGGTTTGATATTTTGAAGTGAAGACTCCTTCATTCAACATACGGAAAAAAAAAACCTCCAGCAAAGTTTAAATGCCAAGCAGGTTGCCGCTTGCTGTGCACTCGTCTGTAATCCAACAGAAAACTTTGTCAGGCAGCGCTGGAGCTTAAATCGTCACCAGTGGATTTAAAGCCGTATGTTGCTGCCAAATGGTGGTTTTAACCCTCAATCGCTCTTTTCAGTGGTTCTTTACAGATGTACCAGCTTGTTAAACAATTCATTTATTTATCACACGGTCTATTTTTTTTTTAATACAAAAAATGTTGATCAAGTCTTACCATAAACAAATTATTTCAACTACTAATAAAGAAACAAATAAGCTTTAGTATCTTAATTAACTTAAATTTTATCAGCCTAAATCTTCTGTTTAACTTAAGTATTAGAACTAGATGACGCTGTCTAAGAGAAAGAACTATTTTCACAGTGTTTGTAAAAAAATGAAGGATCAAGCTGAAGAAAAAGGAAAAGAAATCATGAGTTAGGAAATGAAATGAAGCGAAGCCGAGTGTGTCGAGATATCGTGAGCACGGCACCTGTTAACATGGAGATGAACAATAATGTGATTTAATTAAATACAAATTAGCTTTTAAATCATAGTCATCTTGTTTATGAGCACAGAGCCTTGCAGCATAATTGGAATTTTGAATATGAACATGACAGATTTAAACTGATATAATGTGAATAAACTCTTTTGTCGGTACAAAATTGTATTTTTTTAAGTTTCATAAGGCAACATAATCATATATAATAAAATCTGTAGAGTTGTCACAAAGTTGCAAAATAATGTTATATAACTTTGTCCTGAGGCAACATCTCAAACAATGTGTTTTGTCACAGAATTACATCTTTTTGAAAGAGACTCAACACCTTTTTCTGCTGACAAAGACTCAGCATGATTCACTGTGCTTCTGAAGGTCCCAGTCTTTTCATTTGCTGTAAATGAGTCTATTTTGGTTTTAAATATTCTCTTCTTTTATAATCTGCACAAGATGAAATCCCACATACTTTTTAAAAAAAAATAATTGCCCACACTTCATTACACTGAATTTGACGTCCTACGCCGCAAACTTGATCCATTTATCCAACTGTACTTATGCAAAACAAGATATTTGCAAAGAGGAAAAGGCGACATGGATCTCACTCTGCTTGTGATGACAGATTGTGCATCAGCATCATTTATGTTTGATAGCAGAGTGTGCACTATTTCACACGAGGTGAGTGTTGCCAACGTTGCTTTACTTGTTTGCATAAAATTGAGCAGTTACTATTTCACTGGATTGTGCTCAAGGTTCCTAAAATAATCCATTACTTTGACACCTCAGTCCATGATACCAGTGTTGCAGGTTTTGGATGAGGACCAGTAAGGCCTTAAGTTGCAGTTACTGGTATTAGCTTTCTGCTAATGACAACGCTTTATTTATGTTACAGAGTTTACAGCAGTTTATTTAAAATGATGCTTGAGTGGATTATTTTCTGAGGACAAAGGAGGGCAAAATACTATTTAAATAAATACTAATTATTATGGACTAGGCCTAAGTCAGCAAGTGTTTAGATAACTGATTAATATTTTATATATTTTATATTTTATGCAATTTAGGTTCTTAAATTTGAAAATTAAGAGACTTTTTTCTGTCTCACATTGTTTTAAATTGATGATGTTTGGGTTTAAACAGATGGACAGGCATAAATGAACACAGGATGATGTCATTTTGGGTGATTAATGGATAAAAAAAAAAGATTGACTTGTTAACTGATAATGAAAATAATCATTGGTTGCAGCCATGGATCACAGCCTGAATTGGCAGCACGGACAGGAGCCCAGTGCCTACCAGCTGCACATGAGGACGTCTGCTCATATTATTAAAGCTATATTCTTATTTTTTTTCTAAATGTGTACCCTTGTGGGGATTCTCAGATGTATAACTGTCACATTCGTTGTAGTAATGACCATCAGTGTGACGCTCTAAAGCCTCTGTCAGCTCTCCCTCTGGGCCTGCTCATTATTTTTTCCATCCCCCTTTGAAGGGTAACTAGAAAACCACTGCGAGGCGTTACTTTGATTTTTCACGCAATTAATCAACAAAAATTCGTAAATGAGAGCGAATGAAAGAAGACATACATCAAGTCTGGCTACTGTTTGAATTTGTTAACAGAGAAATTAGCTTTTTTTAAAGGCTGGGATGAGCATTAATATGTATCTCATAAACTTGCAGCAATAGATTTATCAGAAAACACCACTTATGACATCAGTGAGGGATGATTTCAGTATTTATTGATGCATGTGATGCATCTCAATTTGTCTGTGAAGCAGCTGAAAATGCACAGAATAGTTTGTTGTCAATCATGTATTATATATATATATACATATATACATACATATGTATAATATATATACATATACATATATATTTATATGTACATATACATATATATTTATATATACATATATATGCATATATATGTCTGTGTATGTATGTGTGTGTATATATATATATATATATATATATATATATATATATATATACATATTAGGGCTGGGCAACAATTAAAACTTTTAATTGTAATTAATCGCATGATTTCCCTGATTAATCGCGATTAATTGCAT
>JAUZTA010000030.1:4340206-4357026 GCA_034780835.1 Ctenochaetus striatus | reverse complement strand
GGGCAGACATCTAAAGCATTCAAAACTTTGTTGATAGGAGATCCCAGTTTTGGTTTAACATTCATAACTAATATTAGTGGGTTAATCTGCATCCTTGGACCTTCTTAGGCATGTTGCCCCCCCCCGATTGCTGCCCAGCTGGAGTGCCTTTGCTGTCTTGTTTCTCTCTCCCCCTTTCTCTCAGCTGATATGTAAGCACCATCTTAACAAACTGTAGGTGGGTGAACTCCACACATTTAAGTGTTTTCAGGACAAATTTTGTTGTGTCAGAGGACAAAAGTGAATCAGGCCAGGAAAATAAAATCTATAAAATGAGACCTTACATCCTTACAGAGACTTTATCACCCACCCAGGATCAAGTTATTGTTCTTGAAGGGTGGTCTGTATTCCACACTGACAGAACACAAGTCACTGATAAAACCAGGGACATTGCAGACTCTGTGTTTACATCAATGATCTGCCCAGAGAATTCCCCACTTCTTTTTTTTAGTTTTTTAGTTTTTTTTACTGCTTTTTACATTCTTTCAGAACAAGTTGCACTCAATTGTCTTTTTATTGTGGTTATTGATTTTAAATTAAACATGAGCTACAGCAGCTCTGCAAGAGGTCCTGAGTGCCTACGTTGGCGTCTGTTCAGAGATGACTTCATACAGCAAATGTTTTGATGATGGTGATCTAAATCATCAAAAACAATGTAGTCTAAAAGCCTGACACATCTGATACTGGTTACATCTGCCCCTGAGACATCATCTTCACTGCCTCACCAGTCTGATGTCACCCTCTCCCTCTCTCTGTCTCTTCATCTCCCTGATGGTTTGTGTGTGTGCCTGCACTGGAGAAAGATAAAGCCAGATCTGACTCTTATCTCAGCTCAGCCCTGTCACCTCATCACTTCCAGATCATAGAATTAGCCACCAGTAAGTGTTCATCACATTTAAGCCTTCTTCACATCTAAATTCCTTTTGTTTGATCCACATGACTCACTTTTTTTCCGTTTCCCTCCCACATCTGGCTCAAGCCTCTGTTTCATTTACCTTGTCTGGGCTAACCCAGTGTTTTGTCTCCACCCTGTTACTCTGCTCTGATTCCAAGCTCATTCATTTTTCCTGGAAGTCGCTCTGAACCTGCTTTCCTGTCCTCTCTCTGCCCTGGTCAAATCTCTACACCCAGTTTTCTGCTGCAAGCTGAATTTTTCTGGTTCAGCCATCCTGTCCCATTTTTTAAAATAAATACTTTTTCATTTCATTCCATTTCATCTGGGTTAATTAGTTCTGCAGGCCCAAATGCTTGCCTTAATCCCCTCAACAAAGAGTCAGGCAAACGGAATATTTGACTTACTCACAAACAGCCCTAAGACACATCAGTTTGGCAGTCATTTTATTGTCACATACAATCTTGAGTACAACATAATAAAAGATATTCTCTGTGTTAAATCCATGCCTAAGAAGTAGCGGGCTGTGCGCCCACTCCAGCTCCAAACCATCAACAGCCCTGACCAGAGAATTATCAAAGACTTTCTGGTGTGGAAACAGGAGACCCATAAGTAAAACCTATGTAACCACCAGAAGAACAAGCGTACACTTAATGGAAAGACAATGCCCCTGTGGGGAATCAAACCGGGGACCTTTGAGCTGTGATGGAACAGTGCTAACAACTGAACCACCACCTTCACCCACCATTCTGTTGTTAAACACCGGTGACCCCTCAGTCTGTGCACTCTGCCTTCTCTCTGTTACACCCTTGACTGCAATCACTGAAATGAAAAGGACTCAGTTTACATCAATACAGCTGGGATGGAGCAGGTGCACCATTTTAGGTTTCTGTAAATCAGCATCACAAAGAACCTCACAAAACAGAGGCATCGTCATCATTGCCTATCGTCTTAATTTGTGGTTAGTGACAATTGACAAGCGAGATCTTGGTCTTGTAATTACAAGATATTTTTCACATAAGAACATCTTCTCCCACCAGCAAAAGATCATGATCTCATATTTCTAAGATTGTTTCTCATAATTATGAGGTTTCTCATAATTATGAGTTAAGGTGTCTATTTTTTTTTCAATCTGTGAATTCACTGGTATTCTGTACATAACAGACGTCTAGCCAGTGGAAAAAATAACCTGTACCTCCCACTGTTTTGTGTATATCTTTTTTGTCTTTCTACTAAAAAGGTTTTTTTTAATTTTCCAAAACAAATTTTCATATTAAAAGTTTTGCCCATTCTGCCCATCTGCTATCACAGCTGAAAAACATCGTTTTACATCGTCTTCTCAAGAAGGCAAGACTGCAGGAGTGTACAAACTAAAGTAAAAAACTGACAGTTCATGTCATGTGCTGGAACACCTTATAATTTTGTCATGTTGACCTGAGGTTGCAGAGGTGCCTGCTACCACCCTATCAGTAAATCCCACACAGACACGACCTGAACTTTTCAAATATAGTCAGACATCTTTTTCAAAATCAACAATTTAGAGGGTCCTGACTGATTGGAGGTGCACCAGTTAGAGCAGGACAGTTAGAGACCTGTGCTCTGAGACATCCTGGAAAACATGGAAGGATCTAGTATCAAAGCCTTAAGCTCAGACTGCCACTCTGCCGGTGAAGACCTCAGGGCATCATAATGAGTTCACATAGAAAATGAGGCAAATATTTCGCGCAATACTATTGGCATAAACAGAGAAAAATACCAGGCAATGTGAATGACACAAAGCCAGTGCACAAAATTCATGTCGCTGGCATATTTCAGAAGTTGTGAGTTTTCAAGTAGAGTTACCACTAGAAAGAGAGTTTTAAGTTTATTTTTTAAACTTTTTTTTTCTTTTAACACCTTTGACTCTACCTGTTTGCAGCAGGGCTGCCAACCTTCACTGTTGGGTGATTTGAATTAGTCCCTCTGTCTATGTGACTGCTGACTGGAGGGGAAATGTACTTTTTTTCATGAACAAACAGAGAGAAGAGGCAAAAAGAAGAGAGATTAGAGGGAAACCAAGAGCCAGAGAAACACACACACACTTGGACACAGTCACAAGCAAAACACACACACTTAAATTCACCAGAGGTAAAAGCAATGCAAGGAAAAAAATCACCTCTATCTATGTGATCATACCATCAGATTTCCTTGGACAAAAACAGTTTTTGTGAGTTTGTATCATGGTTACAAATATCAGCAGTTCATTGCAGTCTCTGATGTGTCTGAGAGAGTCCCAGAGGAAGAGGGGCGGTTACTGAGAGACTCTGCTGCCCCAAGTCTGATACTTGGTCTTGTGTTGTGAGGAGGGAGGGTTGCCATCAGAGGAGCAGAGGCTTTTTTTATGATAATGCTGAAAGTAGTCTTTGAACAACTGTAACATGAAAAGCTCTGGGACAAAGCTGGGTTGTCTTGTCAAAGTGTGGCACAGTTGAATAGGTTCATAAGGTTTAAAGATTAAGAAGTTTAACAGTTATGAAATGTGGTGGCAGCCAAAGTGCTACAGCATCTGCCATGACACCAAGATGAATTAGCAAGGAAGTTATTCCACCACAGTTCTGAGCTGATCTCTATTTAGGAAATAGGAAACATCTTGGGCTTCCAAAATTAATATATAACTGTCTTATTAAAAAAATACCTTGTTTCTTCCGTTCTGCTTCTCCTCAACATCAATTCTTTACTGTAACAGTGACCTCAAAGGTCCATTTCATATCACATTGTGTGAGACTGATAGAGCAATTAAAAACCCTGTTTCCAATGTGTGTCAGACCGCAGGTTTTTAGGAAAGTTTGTATCTGTTTTGAGGCAGTTTATTGCAACGCTTCATGGGTGTCACTCTTCTTTTCTGAAATATAGATTTTTAAAAAAAGCTTCGGCACAGAGCTGGAACTTTAAACCATTTTTCAAAAATGTAAATGGTAGATTTATACTATCTGGTGTGGTAGATACATTAACATTTGCTGACTGAATCCTTGAGGCCGATTTAAAACTGGAAAGAGATCATGTCCTTGTCAGGTTCTTAATGGGTGGTCAAGGTGTCCAGAGGGATGGGATTGAGATGGAAAAAACCTCCAGAAGAGTAATGACCTGCAAGCTGTTTGCTGGCAGGAGAAACTCGCTGGCTTGACATCTTGTATGGAGGATATGGAGGATACATATGTATACTTAATTTTTTTAGTGTTCAGTAACAATTAGACAGGATGAACATATTTCACTTAATATTTATAACCCAAAGACCTCACTGTGTTCTAGGACAGCCAAGATTTAACAGTTGCTCAAATGCAGTAATGTTATGACCTCTCTTTCTAAACAGCTAAAATAAAAAAAAGAAAATATTCTAATCCATTACATAAACTCACTGTAATGTATTTCAGTTGCTGAGATGCTGCTCATAACATTTAGTACTCCAAATTTACATAAATAAACATCAATTAAATGTTTAATGTTGATTTGGAGAATGTTCCTTGTAAAATGGTTCCTTGGATAAGTTTGCATGAGTCCATTATGTAATTAATTGATTATAAACAAAGGATTTAAATTTATCATAAAGCCACTGCTGCAAAGATTTGCAATTTAATAAAAAGGAAGTAGCTCTGTTTGTTTAAGCCATCACTGTTTTGGAGGTATGTGGGTGAACCACTGTAAACACTAGCCTACTGTACAACACACGCAGTCAGCACAAGTCAAAATGTGTAGTGGAGATCATCAGGGTTGGAGATTTTTGCAGTTTGATTTTTTTTACGATTTTACTCACTTCGTGTGGAGATTTTGACTTAACCCACTTCATGGCACAATATTTGATTACATGTTAAAATAAGATACTCCTTTATTAGTCCCACAATGGGGAAATCTGCAAAAGTGTTGTCAGAGGTGCGATTATATTGGAGGATAAACTATATATATTGTATCTAAATCCCAAATTCCATTTAAGCAAATAAGCACAGAAATCCTGCATGCGTTTACACATCTGATTGCAAAAATTTATCGCAGAAATTTAAAAATTCTACTTTGAAACACAGTCTGAGGCCAGACAGTATTGTCTGATCCCTCTGTGTATAAACATGGATCTCGTGAGAGAAAACAACCCAGCACACACACACGGCGTTTCTGTCATGTGTTCATTTTCCACTACATTACATGTGTTACATAAAGCCGGGCTGCAGGACCTGGGGGTCGTGACGTGGTGGCCAACCGCTTGGATTGTAGCATCTGCAAGGCAAGCTTTCACCCATAAGTAACGCCGGTGTGTGCCAGAGCTGAGAGCAGTTTGGAAAAAAATGTCAGTAAAGTGGTTTACACTCCACTGTGTCCAAATCCTGTAAGGAAAAAAATTACCAAGGAAGCTAATTAGATGTAGTTACACTCACGAAAGGAGGTGCATGAGGTGCTGCATTCCTGCCTGCGAGAGGAGCCTCCCTTCTGGCTCCGATTACAGCAATCTTAACACATCAGAACATCTTAACAATATGGACAGCGGCTTAACAATTCTCCGCTGGATTACAAAAGCATATTGCACTGCCAAAATTGGTCTATTTCATGCGGTGCTCTTTGGATGGGAGCATTTATTTCCTTTCCGGTCTTTAATGGCACTAGGAAATATTAGATGCTCTTGAGTGGGGCTTTTTGCAATCTTCCAAATTTAAAAACGTGAGAACGCGGTGAGAAACCCAAAATTAAAAGTGTGGTTTTGGCATCCTGCGAGCCCGGCTCATCGCCATCCATCTCTACCTGTTTGACAATGTCATTAATCAAAGAAAACAACAAAGTGTTTGTTTGTACTATTACTGTACATCAGCCCTGTCGAGCAAGTCATCACGTCTCCGGTGAGCCGGAATTAATCAAACGTAAATCAAACGCGTCCAATATCCAAATTGACACACAGAAAATCATACATCACAACTAGCTCTACAACTGATCATTAATTCCTTTAAATAAGTGCATCTCTCCTCGGTGCGGTAACATGCCTGGATGTGGTCTGATACAGCAGAATGATACTCAAATCGTGTGTGGGACCATGTGAAAAGGAGGCTAAATTTACCATCGGCTGGTGAGTGAGCCTGCTAACCTTTATGAGGTCCTTTGAGTGGAGGTAAAACAGCACTACACACATAACACACACAATGAAATGAATACAGCGGCGCACACACACACACACACACAAAGAGGAATATAGTGAACAGAGTCGTTCTTGTGAAACTCTGAGGTAACAAATTGCTCTAATCCACATCAGCAATCACAGCACAACCCACATTATACATTAAAAAAATCACATCTAAATGCAGAATCCTTTCAAATGGTAATAACAGACTTTGAAATGTTAAGAAAAAGTCTGTTTGAGGCGAAAGACAAGAGCACGAAGACGGAGAATCTGACTCTTAATGTTTAAACTATTTTATTTCTTTACTTGGTATTTAAACGCAGACAGAAGCCGCATCCGGTTTATCATTTATTAATTCAAATTTCTCTGCCCACTTAATCCTTTTCAGGCACACCTGGGGCTTCGGCCTATCCCAGCATGCACCGGGCGGATGGCAGGACACCGGGCAGGTCGCCAGTCCATCGCAGGTTGCACACGGATAGGCAGACATCCACTCACGCTCACATTTCATACCTGCAGGCAATTTGGAGTCTCCACTCTGCCTGACTTGCACATCTTTGCAATGTGGGAGGAAACCAGAAAAAAAACCCACACAAACGTGCAAAACTCCACGCAGGAAGAGCCAAAGATCAAACCTGGGTCTTCTAGCTGTGAGGCGATAGTGTAAACCCCCCAACTACTGAACCTACGGTGGTTACGTTTGTGAACACATCAAGTCCAGTGAAATACTTTTTTAGATGCGAGCAAGATCTAACAGCAGCCAATCAAATGCATGGAGATGTTGGCTCTTGTCACTGTCCAACAAAGTTCACTTTGGTGCAGAAAATGCACACATTCATTTGGAACAAGTGCTTTTGTTTGGTTTACAACTAACATTTAAATGGAGATCAATGCATTGATTGTTTTCTAAATCAGTGAATTAAAACATTTAAACATGCAGTGTTTGAAAACAGCAAAAAAAAAAGGGTTGTCATAATTTTTAAAGCCCAAAGTCAAATATGTCCATTTAACAGTTACATAAAAAAACAGAAAAGCAACAAATCCTCACATTTGAGAAGTCAGACCCAGCGATTGTTTGGCATTTATGCTTGAAATATAAATGGATTATCTAAATAGTTGGAGATTAATTTGTGTCAATCACTTAATTAACCAATCGATGAATGGTATAATTGTTTCAGCCCTCGAGGTGACGATAACTCCCCGTTGCGTGCACTCACATGTATGAATTTCAGATTTTTAGGCTTGCAAAATAAAGCCCCCCTGACATTTCCTGCAAATGGCAATCCTTTTATTTCCAGGTTCTCTATTATTCTTGACAGTTTTGTCATGAAAATGCTTTTATTCCGACACTCTGTGTGATTATTATAGAGTAAAAATAAAATATTCATTGATATTTTACCGATCACACCAGAATTTTTATACGTTGCCATGGAATTGTTGCCCAAAACAATTGCCTCATCACTGCTCAAACAATGCTGGGATTTTTGAATAGAGCTTTTAACATCTGTGCATTTCTTTTAAAAAAACTGAATATTTAAAAGGAGAGAAGTCATATGCTATTAGCAACAATGCTAATAAGAGCTTTAATACCTTTTTCTTCATATTGCATGAAGCCACATTTGCTAACGTGCAATAATATGACCAACTATAAGAATGAATGTTCCTCATTTGATGCAGAAAACCCTTTATTCCGAACATTCCCAGTGCTGAGTGAAGGTCATGGCTTTCACACTTATTCCTGATTTGAATGGAAGCGGTTCCGCCCAGCTGGTACCGTACAGTAATTTCCATAACCTCATACAGCTGGTTGTCCGCACTGAACTGAAGGAGACTGCAGCATCTCAGCCTCAAATATGAAGGCAAACATGCACCGTAAAGAAGCACAAAACTTTAGAACACACGCACATACACACACACACACACACACACACACACACACATATAAACACAAAGAGGTAAAAATAGAAAAACACCTGAAATGAATGGCTCTACAGGTGTCTGATTAAACACCCCAACGGTGCAGTTCAGTCTTGTTCAGTGTGCTGCACCATGATGAACACCAGACTGAGCAGAGACCCCTGAACGCCTCATTCAGAGATTGATGGCCTGATACTGACGTTTAATCCAGCTTCAGGCTTCGGCGCACATGGATGTTATTTTTTTAATATTAATTTCAGAGGCCATTATTCAGCAGCCCGTGGTAGCCGCTCTTGTTTTACTGGCCCTCAAGCTACTTCGGCAAGAATTTTAAAGGTGCTTGAAATGTGCTGCTTTGAGTGTGCATGTCAAAAGGAAATGATAAAAATCCCCCCGGTGGACTGTATATACTTTTAATTATTCAGAATAGTATTTAAAATAGACGTTTTCAGCCAGCACAAATTATTTGAAGCAGTTTAAGTTTTATATTGTATTTAATAAGAAAAGTTACCTTGATTACGATACTTCTCACAGTTTTCAAACTTTTACTTTCATGTAATGCAACTGTAGAAAAAAATGGATGGATACCATCATATAATACCATAAAGTGACACAATTTGAGAGGAAGCTGCAAGTATAATACTGAAAAAAACTTCAACGCATACATTTAAATGAAGGACTAAATAATCTTCATGCCATGAATTCATTTTTTTTTTTAAATGTGTCCGTCTCTCGTCCCTGTGACTCGTACTGCTGACATATGTACAGTAAGTTCTCACGCTGCCGAGGGTATTTGGCTAAAAAACCTCACTGCTCTGATTCACAAGCATTGATGGGATTTGATGACATCATGCCCGCAAACCTTATGAGCCAACCATATCCAGGGGGAGATCATTATCCCGGATTGGCAGCCCACTGATTGGCTCAGGAGAGAGGAGGCAGCTCATCCTGACCTTTTTGCTGTGAGTGAATCCTGACAAGATCAATCAAAAGCCAAGGCATTCTCTCTCTCTCTCTCACTCTCTCTCTCTCCCTCTGCACAAACCCATTGAGTCATTGCGCTCAGGCTTTGCAGCAGAATTGAATTACCCACCCACCCAAAATGTAGCTGGATCTATAAAGCCGCTTCTCCCAGCAACTCCAGCAGCCCCCATGTAGATTCCCCCCAGTATCACTAAAGCACTGAAGGCTCTAAGAGGATAAGGGTCTGGGCATTCTTCACCAAAGCTAGTTTAGTGTTTGGCGACAGATATAAAAAAAAAAAGAGGATCAGCTGAAGACTGAACTCAATCAGTTGATACTGAACAAAAAGACGGAGAAATAAATTTACTTTTTGCTAAATATAAACCACACGGAGCTTAAGCCGTTCTTGTTTAAGCAGGTTCGTAAAAACGACCCGTCTCACACTATATGCAGACGATGTTCTGTACTACAGGGACCAAAAGAACAGAAAGACCCAAAATGTGGTGAGAGTGCATCTCCAGTAAAATGTCACATCATGTTCAGATTTGGCCCGGGGCATCAGTACTTTCACTTGTTAGATTATCACTTGGTCTACATGGTCACAGTCTCTGGTGTAATACAGACATTTTTTATGCTGCCGAGGTCAGCTATTGATTGACCTCCAGGGTATCAAAGACCTTCAAGTGTCTGCTAGATAAGATGCTTCGTAAGACATTGCTATGCACCACCTCGTGTGCTTATTCGACAGATTCTCGCACATGCAGATGAATATGTAAAATATAAAAGTAAGTGCATTCAAATCGAGGCCTGTTAAATGCTGACTGACTCCCTACCTGCAGGCCAGAATAATGACACGAGTGATTTTTCCTCAATATCTTGACATCATTGCATGTCTTTGACCAGAGAGCTTTGGGGATACTTGAAAAAGCTGAAGGCACAGTCTGGTTTGACATTTAGAAGTGCTGACTTTCCACATCTAGAGGGGATTTGAGCAGCAAATTTAAAAAACGTCCCTGAACTTGGACGGGGGGTTGGGGGGGGTTTCTTTGATTCGCAAAACATCAGATCACTAAAGATCTGTCAACACCAGCCGAGAAAGCTCTCGCTGGCTGGAGAATTCGGCTCTACGTGTGTGATTAAAAGCCAAATCACTTCCACCGAAACTCTCGTCACCGGTCGTCCTCCTTCGCCGCTAATTCAACACAGCACTTGAATAAGCCGCCGCAAAAAAAAAAAAACGCGTCTTCACTCGGTACACTCAGCGCCCCGCCGGAGAATGAATGGACTCTCTCTTTTTGACAGATCATCTAGTGCACAGGGCTGGATGAATCTCGCACATGCAGTACAGTAATAGCCTAACAGATGACGGTTCTTGGCACAGCCCGGGCAGTGGAGGGGTGTAAGACAGTCCCTTATGTCACATGGGAGAAAAGAGAGGGAGAAGAGAGAAGGAGGGAGAAGGAGGAGTGCTGCAGTGCATTGGTAGTGTGTGCTGTCTCTTTAACTATGGCCATGCTTGACAGGAGCTGCTGTATCAAACTACTGTAAAATCGACAAGGCCGGGGAAAGCTCAGCGGCTGGCTGCTTCACTCCCATAGTGTCCATCTGCACTCATGGATGCAGCCATTGTAGAGATGGGAAAAAAGAAAAAAGAGGGAGAGAGACAAGAGACAGTGAGGGGGTAGGAAACCATGTGTGTGTGTGTGTGTGTGGGTGGGTGGTTTAGCATGAGGGGGGTCGACCACAGCAGAGGAAGGAAAAGAAGAAGAAGAAGAAGAAGAGAGAGAGAGAGACAGAGAGAAGGTGTGAGTTTAAGAAAACGAACGAGGGAGGAAAAAGATTTAGCCAAGATAGGAAGGCCCATCTCTGCTGCTGCTGCTGCTGCCTGCCTCCCACTAACTGCCTGTTCATGTGAGCCGCTACTTGGCATGACTGCAAATGGCTTTGCCTGGTACATTAGCTTAACACACTCATCAATGTGGGCTCGAATACATCTGCAAGACTGTTGATCGGGGTTTTTTTTTTTTTTTTTTCCCTCTCCCCTGTGCCGTTATGTAGGTCTATATCTCATCACAAATCAATGTCACACTGATATCAGCCCTCTTATCACATATTTTATCTGTAGATGTTGAGTCAGTGTGCGGCAATAAATATCACACGGTGTTACATAATCACTTTAAGTAACCATGGAGCTTCAAATGTATAGGTTGACTTGGGGGTGGGAGGGCGGATGGAGTATCTGTCTCGAGTGGGTTCAGCTGGTCGGTCAAATGCATGCAAAATGCAACAGATGATTATTTGAAAAATGGGGTTTTCTTTCAATTTAATTGTTTGATTTCTGGTTAAATATCGTAAAATCTTGTCATACCAAGGTGCTGTCATCAGATGGTTCATTTTTTTCCCATCTAAGAGCTGAAAAAATATGCATGCAAAGATGATTTATAATCAAAAAACAAGCAAATTCTCATGATTCAAACACTCAAACCAGAAAATGTGTTTGTTGCATAAGTTTCAACAGAAATATTCCTTAATTTATTTTCTCTGGAGCGACAAACAGCAAGACATATCAACATACTTTCTGATTTTTGACACTTACATTTATAGGGACACATTTATGGAAGATTTGGATATTTATTTTAAAGATGCACGTGACATGATGCTGGAAATTAAACTGGTTAACAGGTGCCATCACATTTTTAACACTGCTGCTGCAATCAGGTGGTTAAAATGGTAAAAAGCTAACCGAGCAGATTGGTGTAACTCCGTCCATATTGATGTGCCTTGCAATCCAGCTTTGGGCTAAACCCTCAGCAGCTGTACCGAACTGAATAAGAGCGAACGCTGCTCAGCTCTTTAAAAAAAAAACAAAAAAACAATGTCTAAAACGAAACGCCACTGTGCGATCGCAGAGAGAAAGAGTGCTCGGTGCCATCGCTGGCAGGTTTTTGTAGGTGCAACACTGTGCTCTCACATTTCCTGGCAATGACTCCCAGAGTGGGCATGCACACACACACACACACACACACACATGCACATAGTCGCTGAGCATCTCACCAACATTATGCAACCAACTTCTATAGCTGCACTAGCACAAGAGGGCATTTTGGCCATTATCTGCTTTTTCTTTTTTTTGCTCTGAGGGAATAAAGGAGCCGAGTGAAAAGGAGGCGAGCAGGAAGCCGGAGTTAAATCTGCTCTGTCTTTTTTTTCATGTGCGCCTCAGATGATGGTGGTGATGACACGGTGAAGTCCAGCAGCTGAGGGTTGAGTTTTTTCAGGTTGAGGTTTGAGTCTCCATTTTGGAGGTACTCGTATTGTTCTACAAAAGGGGGAGGAGGGGGGGGGGTTACAGGTTTGTGAGTGAGTGAGTGAGTGTGTGCTTGAATCCACACATAAAACACCACACACTCTCTCTCTCAGCAGTCACATGCAGCACACCTCCACTCTCTCCTGAACCCACACACTGATTACACTGCCTGCTCTCTCCTCACACACACACACACACTCACATTACATCTACACACACACACACACACACACACAAATCATCCCTACAGCGTTTGGATGACTGGTACTCACACACACAAGATACGACACCCTTCAATCTTTCACGGTCGCTCCCAACTTTGTGCTGGGCGTTCGACTCTGGCCGTCATGTTTGAGGACCTTTTTTTTTTTTTCCAAATTGGCCTCTCTAATCACACACACACGCACACACACACACGCTGCAAATTTCCACTGGATAGATTTGAGGCAGCTCACTGCAGCACGCCTGCTCACATATAGCATTAGTCACAGTTGCAGTGCAACGATACCGAGGGGAATCTGCCTTTACCGTACACTGAAGCGCCTTTCACCCACACACACACTCGAGTATGGGGGAATAAAAGACCAGCAAGAATGAAGTGGCCTCTTATTCTGGTCATCTACATATTTTAGTGGGCCAAAGTTTTTCTTTTTTTTGCACACACAGGAGGCAGGAATCAGTCCATTCAGGCTGTGGAACCACAATATTTTACAAGATACTACAGAAAACTACAAGTCCCTGTAGGAATATTTCATAGGAGATGAGATATTATTACAGTTTTAAGTATTAAAGTGCACAAAAAAACTACATCACCTATAAGAATATTATAGGAATTTTACACCAGAGACCGTTAAGTGTGATGAACTTCACAATACATTGACAGCACAAATACAACATCAGACAAGTATCATATTGACCATAAACTCATTATGAGTAGCTACCATCTGCTATCCTCCATGACACCTTGGGGATAATTACAGGAATACTTTAATTACATTACAGTATTTTTTTTTTTTTGCATCAACGCTCTCAGACGGAGGGATGCACTTGCAGGAGTAGACGGGGACAGCAGTGCACATGCATACCTTATCACAGTACTATAATTGCGGCATGCACAGGTCTACAGCTATGGACACACGCTGCGCCGGATCCGCGGGTCTCTGGCGCGCGCGTTTGCGTGTGTGGGCATCCATCTAGAAGGCACTCTAGGCTATTTCTATGCACCTGTCGGCTATGGTGCTTTCAGATCTGCCTATTGCATATGATAGTGCCAGAGAGACGGAGGGAGAAGAGAGGGACAGCGAGAGAGAGAGAGAGAGAGGGAGAGAGAGAGAGAGTGAGGATGGGGAGGAACGGGGGAGGAGGACAGAAAAGAGGGATGCAGTGGAGGACAAAAAAAATATATTAAATATCTGCTCTGTCTTACCTTGAAAGGGAACATAGGACATGTTCCAACGGCATTGAACGTAGGCTTTGCGTCTCGGCGGTCTCTCGGTGCTCAGAAGTAACGGGGAACCAAATTACAAATAAATCTGGAAAATAAAAATAACATAAAATAATATATATATATATATATATAAAAAAACGCAATGTGGTGCTATTCACAGTTGGAGCCGAAGGAGAGGCCAATATTCCGCTGTTATAAAAACTGGCATCATAATCCACGACCGCTTATAAAGCGCCCGGTTCCCGGTGCATAAAAAAAATACAGGATGCAGAAATATGTGTATATGTGTGTGTGCGTGTGTGTGTATGTGTGTGTGTGTGTTTATTTGCACGCTGGTGCTGAGGTGTGAGGGTGAAACACGAGTGTGTGTGAGTGAGTGAGTGAGTGAGTGAGTGAGAGAGAGAGAGAGAGAGAGAGAGAGAATCAGTACAACACGAAGACTTTAGTTGTATATCAACCTAGGTTTTACAGACAGGTGGGCAAAACAAATAAGTGTGCGTGGACCTTTGGTGGGTCTTTTTCCAAACTGTTACAAATGATGGAGGATCTGAATCGGAATTCATATCTTAGTACGCTTAAAGAGAAAAAGCAGAGAACAACAACAAACTCAGAACTTTATTCTGACTTTTAGGAGATATCTTAAGGCGGGATGGGTTGTGATATGTGAGATTTTCAGCGGACAGTGGTCAGGTAGCATCACTTCCTGTCGTGTATACCTGCTGCCTCTCGACCAGTGTGGACGGGCTGATTGATTTTTGAAGCCCATCGATCCGCTTCCTTCAAGACCGGCAAATCTATTATAACAACATTGTATCTAAATCCTATTTGTTGGCCAACCAGCTCCCAAACATAACCCAATAAACTAAAGAGGGGGACGGACGGGCTCCCCTCTCTGCTCGCCTCAGCTCAGCTAAATCTTCATAAAAACCTTGGATAGATCAGGATAAAAAGGCTTTCTGGCTGAAATGACATTATCCATAAAGGAAGGAATCTATTAAAAAAGGGCAGGATGGAGTAATGCTACAACCTGTGGAGTCCATGCAATTACTGTAAAAATATGGACATGTCACAGAAACTAAAAACATTACTGAACACAAGAAAAACAGTAGGAACTTTTTCCCATCTATCTAAGAAAAAAGATATATTTACAGTTTATTATTTACCTAAATAACCACAAGAGCAGAGTTGATGTCTTTGAAAAAAAGTAACCAGTATATGGTTGAAGTCGCATACACCCCTGCACCATCACAACCAAAATACCCCAGTCATCCTTCGCATCAACCAATCTGACTTTTCCCCCGGAGCAAGAACATTAGCAACGCAGTGGCCTAAAAACAGCGCACATTTGAATTTTGTTTATTAACCAAAAATTTTTAAAAACATAAATATGATTCTTTTTACTATATGAAATATGCCAGAAATTAAGATAGAAAACCTGTAATATGATTTGAAATGTTTGTATTTTGGTGAATTAATTTTTCATACATTTTTTTCAGTCATGACGCAAATAAACTAAAACTATGTAGTGGGTTCCCTATATCAGGTATTAATGGCCACCCTGCATTCAATAAGAATTGAATATTTACACAGACCAGTTCGATACATATACATATATATAAATATATATACATATACATATATACATACACACATATATGCATATACGTATTTACACACACTCACACACAGTATACACACATATACATATATATATACATACACACACACACGCATATATAAATGCATATATATATATATATATACACATACACATATATAAATAAACTCTTTTTTTCATGACAAAACCACTTAGGTTGATGTAGCATGTTATGTAGTCTCTCCTCTTTACCTCTAGGTCCGTTTAGAATGGCCAATGGATTTAGCCATCAATCCTATGGACAACTCTATCTACGTCCTGGACAACAATGTTGTGCTGCAGATTACTGAAAATAGACAGGTATTGTACACACATACATTGTCCATAACCCCATTGTCCATAACCCCAAACTTCTTTTTTTAATATACAGAAACAGAATAGCTTAATTTTTCTTTGCCAAGCAAAAATTCAGAGATGTGGTTGCCTCATAAAATCCATGTATTTGTGTGTTAAGGTACGCATTGTGGCAGGTCGCCCAATGCACTGCCAGGTGCCTGGTATAGAATATACCTTGGGAAAAAGAGCAGTTCAAACCATGCTGGAGGGAGCTACAGCTATAGCTTTGTCCTACAGCGGTGTCCTCTACATCGCAGAGACAGATGAGAAGAAAATTCACCGTATTCGACAGGTAATTTTCAAGATACATAGGCACATTTTTGTCTTAACTGTCATTTTATTTTCTATACTTTATTCTTAGTATATTCACTTTTGAGTGCTTCCTGTACTTATTTGGACTATAAGAGCAAAATAAATGGCATGCAACAAAAGTCCCAGGTCTGACATTAACTTTGTAGAAGGCACATCAGTCAAATGATGCCTTAAACTCAGAGGAAGGCACATATGTCAAATGATGCCTAATACTGCAAGTGTAATGGGTGTAGTGGGTAGGCGTTACAGAAGACAACTCTTTAACAGTTTTCTGGCGTTTAATGGCTCCTGCAGAAGACATAAAAACATTTTTAACTCTTCTGGACCCTCCAATCTGCATTTCTGCTCCCCCAGCAACGCTAAATGGCAATGTGTTTTACATTTTTTTCTCAAAATGCATATGAATTAATTTTCTTAACATTACATTACATTTTTAAAACATTTTTGACATGACTCTATCAAGAACTAAGAAACATTACCAAGAAACATCTTACAACAGCATATTTCAACAGTAACTATCTTAAAAATTATGAAAAACAACATTCCAGGAGAACGATGCTACCTTTTGGCTGAAATACAACAGTGCGTGGGGTGGAGTACTCCACTCTACACGTGGCTTTAGTGGTGTGTCAGTCGCGAACGATACGGCTCCTAGAGCCGGCTCTTTGAAGTGAACGACAGGAGCCGGCTCCTGATTGGGAGCCAGTTTGTTTTTTTTCTCCTCTTTTTTCTGTTAAAACGGCACGTGATTGGTCAAGATGTGTGGTAGTCTGTGTGTCCAAATAGTTAACAGTTTATAAATTATATACATACAAT
>JAUZTA010000030.1:4184599-4194681 GCA_034780835.1 Ctenochaetus striatus | reverse complement strand
CAATCAGACGTCAAGATCCATTTTGGAGAAGCTCCATTAATTATTAATAAAAAATGTTCATGTTTTAAGTAAATTTTTTTTCTGAAGTACTTAAGAAATGTCTTGTACATGTTGGCTTAAAAGTACAAAACGGTGAATACTAGAAATTCGGGGTGAGATTGTTTTGTTGTGATGTTTCAGTTGGGTTTAGTTTTTTTTACATTAGAACATTTACATGTTTTTTTTTTTAAATCATGAAATGAAATGTACTCTGCATAAAGAATCTCAGCCCTTTCTTGCTGTGATGAACTCATGTTTGGTGTTTTATCGACAGTGATCTGCAGCCGAACATGACGCAGACCTGAGCAGTGTGATCCAGTTTGTCCACAACACCCTGAAGTCGAAGATGAGGAGCAATAAAGAGCTAAACTGAAACGCTATTGTCTCTTTAATGCTTTTCCAGAAGCTGAAGGTCTTAAAGTAGAGCCAGTTCCTTCCTTTTATAATAACTCAAACACCTCTGAGATCAGAGTTTAGGACGATCTACAATAATCTGATGGTTATTCGTCAAAACATCCAAAGTTGAGCAACACCTTCAGCAGAGAAAACAGACAGATTGAAGTTCAGATCGAGTCCTCATCTGAAGAGCCACTTTATTCATCATGTCATCATCTCATCACCTTTCCTCAGCGTGAGAGCCGCATGTTTTCACATCCTGTCTAACGAACCAATGAGCTCACAGCAAAGTAATAATAAGTGTGAGCACAAAAAAAAACAGAGCCGCTGACACAGGCGTTTCCCAGAATTCCTGCTGGAACCGGAGTAATTAAGAAATGACAAGAGAGGGGATATTAATTAATTTACAGTTTAAGGCCTGACAAAGGTTGATAAGACAGCGATTGGCACACACAGAGGTAATTGTGTTAATTAATCGGTGAGTAGTTAATCTGCTAACACAGAGTGTGTGTGTATGTGTGTGGAGGGTTGTGGAGGGAACTCGAGGACGTTATCACACACTGCGGTAATGGTTTTCAGATTCTGCGAGTCAAGGCAAAGTGATTACAGTCTTTAACACACAGCTACAGAGTGCCTCTCCGTTATGGTAATTAATACACTCGTGCTGACCTCATATCTGAGCTCAAAGTGAACTTATTGGAGTTAGAGGCTCAAGTGCACTTGTTCCTCCACTGGAAACGCAGGTGTGCTAATGTAAGTGGGCGGAGTTTGGACAAGGTGTGAGGTGTGTGAGCTTATTTAGACTCAGACTTCCTTTATTGTCATTTCTCAAATTACACAGCAGTGCATTTGGGGAGCAAAATTTCGTTGCATTGGCTTTCAGAGTTGTATCAGGCTGTGTTTAGGAGTAAGGAAAATACAGTAACTGTATATGGCTATATACATATATAAATACGAGTGTGTAGAGCTATATAGAGAGAAGCGCAAATAAACAGTGGCTATCAGTTATAAAGTGACATAATGACGAGATATTTGCATGGAATATTGCACAGAGCAGAGCAGCAGTGAGTTGAATTATTGCACTTCAGTAGTGGAAAATATAGAACTGAACAGAAAAGCAGTCTGAAATGTAGTGACATGTTGAAGTAATTTCCGTAAGATTCACGATTCCAAAATTATCGTCCATGTAGTTTGTGGAGTTGGGTGGATGGGGGAGAAGAAGAGGGGGAAACGTCCGGTTGTTCCGGAGGAGTTAACAAGTCAAATTTCAAGTTAACAATGTAGAACACAACTTTATTCATCATTTGTTTGAGTCCAAAAAGATGCAGACGGATGGATTCACAGGTCAGGTGGTCCTCTCCATCACAAGCAACTCGATATTACAACTTTGAATTTATTTTTTAATAAGATATGGAGAAAAGCTGCAAATCATCACATCAGAGCAGCTGGAACCTACAAATGTTTATTTTTATTGAATAAAAATTAAATAGTGTGCATTAAAAATTACAGCTGTTGTCACTTAATGCTCTGTTAATCAACTCCTATAGATCAGCAGTTCTGTGTATTAAGAGGTCTATTTTACTGCACATGAAGCCTCGGACGGCCACTGGATGGCAGTGCTGCGTCAAGTGGATCTGTAACTCACATCTCACCACAAACACTGACTTTTATGACACAACACATCCAATTTAAATGTCTTGGACCGATTTTATGGCCGTAATGAATTCTGGATTAGTCTGTTCAGCACTGAACACCTGGCACAGTCATGCAGCTTCACCTCACGCTGAACCTCGGGAGCCCTCTGGGCACGAAGGCCCAAAACCTGCACCGAATCAGCATTAACCCCACCCTGAGCGCAGCTATGGGATCCTGTGGCTCAATCATGATACCTGCTTTTATTTTCAACAGGAAGGAGCTTCATTATTCAAAACACGTCCCCCCCTCTGTGAGTTGTTGTGTTGCATTACTTCTGGGTCCTGCAGTGGAAACCACAAGGTTGTAGCGCCCGGGGTCATAAGTTTAATATCCAAACCGCAGGCCCCGGTGTGTTTTGGGCCGGCTTAGCGGCTCGCCAGCGGTCCCCAGTCTGTCTCAAGAGCCATTAACGCCTCCTGCAGTGAACAGAATGGATTTGGTGTTTGCGGTTTTGGTCGAAGGCGAAAGCCCTCCTCTTAATGACCTTCTTCTCCCGTGGGCTCTGAGGTCATGATAGATCGCACCGGCTGCGCTGACTAAACTGTAAATACACTTCTGTTCATACACATGGTGAAATATTGATGCAAGAAGGACAATTTTGGGGTTGAATGGCTTTGTTTTGATGTAAGGGGTGAGATGAATAGTACTGTTGCGGTGGGTGTAATAACTATAAAGTTGATCTATTCTAAGGGTTCCACAGTAATGAAGGTAATAACCAGATGGAGCCGATTTAAAAAAAAAAGAAAAGAAAAAACAACTTCTCTCCTCTTGGAGAAAATAGTGATTTGGGTCTATAAGCTTCACTTCCAAGCTGCTCTCTGCTCCTTTTTTTCCTGTATTTTTTCTGCGTTCAGTGGACTCCCAGACGTCATTGCATTTTTCAGATGCTTTCTGTTGTCTTTCCTTTTTTTTCTCTCCAAGGGCAGCGTGGACTGTCCTTGTGCAGAAGCAGAGCACAAGATGTCCGAGAACTTGTTTTAGCTGGTTAATGACACATAGAAAGCTGCAGCGCTAAACACTGTGTCCGCTGCTGGTTCTCAAGGTTGCAGGTACGGCTGAAAAACACACCTGGCTGAGGTTGTTAGAGGGTTTTTCTGTAACCGTGGACTTTTTTCTGTCTTGTAAGAATCTCATGTATTGGAAAGTGGACTGTGCTATCAATGCATTTTTGTAATATGATAAAAAAGTGCAGGTAATACTTGTTTTCAATAGTGTGATTTAACCCTCTAGCAACAAAGATCCTTATTTAAAAGTGATAGTTTTATGTCCAAATGTTTTGGAAAGTATAATACTTACAGAGTTAGCCTGTATGATTCGGCAAAAATATGATATGATTAGATATTTCCATGTGTTTTCCACATGATTTCACTGAGTTAATTGAAGTTCAAGCATTATTTCCTTTTAGTATTATATCAAACATTTCTTAATTCACTGTACTTCACACAGAGTAACTGCAGTTTTACCGCAGTTGAACAATACTGTTGAACTGTAATGTTCATTTTAGACTCGATCTTGACTGAAACTCACACTTTGACTCAAGAGGTCTTGACTGACCTTTTGTTTCATGTTTTCTTCATGAATTCACATTGACCTAAGAGCTAAACCTGCAGACCTTAAATGCTTTGTAGCAGCTGCGTCAACAAGCAGTCGCTACACGTCGTTTGACACAAAAGACGCAAGGACACGTTTACACATTAAATATAAATCATTTTATAATATACAAATTGTACAGATGTCATGAACAATAGGAATGTGAACATACTCAGGATAGCAAAGATAAAGAATATTTTTTTTCTTCCTCGATAGCAAACACTGCTATGCAAGTGACATCAGCACATGATCAAAGATACTCAACATTCAAGATGGCAGCCGAGGTGATATTAAAAAAAAAACAAACAAAAAAACAAACATCAGAGGCTGTGAGCAAGCTAAAGTGACAACACAGGAAAAAAAAAATGACGGCATCATATTGTATCATGTTCTGCCATTTCTACTCTGCCCATTTCACATCATAGTAGCACACAGGAAATGAACCATAACATCTTTATTTTACAGCATTACCAAGAACGATTGCACCAGCGCCACTATTGAGGCTCAGAGACAAGTATGCTGATATAAGACAGGAAACTGTATATTACCTTTTTTTTTCTTTTTTTTTTAGCACGGATGGGTTGAAGGCTGCAAATGTATATTTAAGTCTAACATTAGTCAAAGGTCTCCTTCTTTTTACGGACGGCTACGTTAACATGGTTCAGCATCATTTAACTGATGAAGTGTCAGATCCTGCCTCACTTTTCTCCTCCCGTCTGTTTTTCTTTTTTATTTAAAAAAGAAAAAAAATTACCCACAATCCCCTGGAGTGCACTCATGTCGGAGGTTAGACTGCGCGGCAACCAATCAGCCCTTATCAGGGAAACAAGGGGCCCTGAAGGCCGCGGCCTCAGGTGGGACGGGCGGATACGTGGCCGGTTGTGACTTTTGTCAAGGTTGCGATCATCAGTGTTTGTGAACCAATGAGAATGAAGCAGGAGTCTAAAAAAAACAGTCATTTGACATGAGATCATCTCGTCGCTTAACTGATTTTCCAAACTCTGCTTCTCCAGATAAAGAGGAATTTGATCTGTCTGTGCTCGTAGGATGCCGAAAGGGAATAAACGTCACAGTTTTCAGATTTAAAATAAAAAAAACAACAAAGAGGGGAGAGAGAGGCTGAAATAGATTCATATTCATGAAACGGATAGATGACAGTTTATCTTGACGCTGGAGAAAAATGAAGAAACTGATTAAATCTGACGTAAAAGAAGTTGACCAGGAGTCAGCAGGGAAAATTTTCTCAAATATATTCATAATGATCTTGTCAGCTATCAAAAAAAGGCGTCGTTTGGGTTTTTTTGCCTTTTCATACTCCATATTTATCACATTCTGACAAACGTGTGAAAGTGACAGCTGAGTCTCGTTCGCTCCCCCAGCAGCACCAAATATTTCTTGAATACAATAAGTGCTTATTAAAGCTAAAACAGCCAGAAGCCAAAATCAAAATGAAGTTAGGAAAAAAAAAAGAGAAGAAATGAAAATACCACAGAGAATATCATGATATCATTTCATATCTTAATTCAATATAGTGGTTATTTGTCATGTGCTCGTGCAAAAACTCCTGTGTACGGCTGTGGAAAAAAAAAAAAATCCATCCTGGCTCAAATACGACCCTTGACCCCGTCTGCCATTAGGCGACGACCTCACGCTCTCGGGTCCGGGCTCTGTCATAGTGAAGGGTGAGAGGACAGGGAGCATATGTTTTTTTTTTTTTTTTTGGAGGGTGTGGGGGGGGGTCACATACACTATGACCCTGCCCCCCTCCCCACCTCATCGGTTTAAAAAACCAACAACAGCCCCCGGGAGGTAGCTCGAAGAAGCGTCAGTCAGAAAATACATTGAAGCAAGCTTTAGCTGAACAGCAGAGGCAACACGGAGTCACCGTGAAAAAATCTCCTGACTCAACGGAACATTCACAATTAATCAAAAAAATATCTAAACATGTTAAAAATAAAAAATACAAACAAAAAAAATCCAGAACATATTACCTTCATGTAGACAAACACTTCAGGTCTTTTATCCGGTCATTCCGGGAACAGAAAAAAACAGGGAACAACAGCTTCAAAATACCAACACTGACCGCAGCAAAACTCTCCTGTTTGACTAGAACAAACATGTAACACTTAAAATCACAATTGTGCCTCTAAAAGACATTTCTAAAAGCAGACTGTGGGCCATTTACAGTTTAGTAATAAGGCTAAGCTGGTCACAGTTTTTTTTTTCTTTTTAATATTCTACTCTACACAAAAAACACTTGCCATTTTACAGTGGAAAAGAAAATCTCAGCGGCGGGTGGATTCATTAAGTAGAGCACTTATTCGGCATAATCGATCTTCCTTGTATGTAATTGAAGAGTTTCATCTCCAAAAAACAGGAGACACAAGGCCATCACCCATCCTCATAAAACAAAAGGTCCAAATTTTTGACGAATTACAGTCTGAACGAAGCGGGACGGCAGGTGGTTTGAGTTCCTGATTAATCAAAAGCAAACGTTTTAATAAATAGGTTATCAGACATATTTAATGACAAAGCGTGTGTGATTTTCATGCTAAAATTTTAGCACTTTTAACACAAACTCTTCCTCCTCAGTGCAAATGAACTCCCTGTGACATCATGGGTTAATCTGAAGGCTGTTTGCTTGACGTGTCGAGGTGTTTTGCTGTCAATACATCCCCCTGATAAGTGACCCCCCATTATAAATGCATGACTCCTGACAGAAACCCCACTGACAATATCCATTAGCAAGCTAATGAGAGCTCTACATCCACCTTCCTCCCCCCTCTTTAACCCCTCCCCCCTTTTTAAATAGAAAGCTACTTGCACATTATGACTTGCTTTTTGTCAGGAATGATGTCTGGTAAGAGGCGCTAAAAGAGTTTGAGGTAAAATAATGAAGGAAATCTCGATGGGACGCTAACGGTCATTACCTATTCATTTCTTTATTTGACTCTCTTTTCCTCTGTGGCCTTTTTATTTTATTTTAACCTCTTTTTTTCATGATTTTTTCACCTGATCCTCAGTTTTGGTCTCAATAAACAACAATGTTCGACTCTGACCGTACAGTTAACCTTGTTTTTACACTGCAAAGAGCTTTTGTTTTGGGGGAAACATTATTAAAAAAATGCTACTTTTCATGGAAATAAATTTTAACTCCGGTACGTAAAAGCTAACTAGGTGCATCTAAATATGAGTTTTCACCCTCAAGCTGCAAACATTCAGCAGAATTTCACATCCTTATCTGACTTGGCTTTGAATAATGAACATTCTGTATGCAAGGTGAGCTTAGCACACCACACCAAAGAGTGATTATCGGCTCTCTTTGAAGCACTTGACGGCTTAGAGCTCAGCGTAAACAATTATCTCTTCACTCTGCTTTGGATTGCCTGTCGCAACAAACGCCTTTCCCATCACCTCTACCGGCGTTCTCCTCCAACTTCCCTCCACTTAACAACTAACTACGGTACACAGAACGAAGGAACGGGGAAGAGTGAAACTGTTTATGATCACAAAAGACTATTTTCGGGCCTTTTCTGTCACGGTTCTGCCTCTTGGATTAAGAAATGTGTTTTTTCTCTTTATCACAAACTGGAAAGAGCTGCTCAAACTGATCAACTCTCAGGTGATATTACACCTTGCAACAGGTGCCATATTGGTGTAGATTAGTAGGATTATGAGGTTTTTAAACTTATTCTTCAAAGGCAAACATTAAAACTTCACTGCTGTTTTTCAGTTTGATCTAATTAAGCCACATTAGAAAGGTTGAAAGTTGATTTCAAACTCTTTTAAATTGCTGTTACAATCATGAAACGCTCCACTTTTGAAGGCCTGGTCACACCAGAAAGTATCTCTTTACCTTTGTAATTTGTACTTCTTAATGCTTGGTGAAATAAGAACTATTTGCAGGGCTAAGTGGTAAACTGTTGTATCTGATGAGCTAAATGCTAATAAGTTAGCATTATTTCACTGTAATTCCACTAATTTCACTAATTTAATTGAACTTTTTTTCAGTTTTGTCCTGATCATTCCCCTGTTTTAGTTTATTCTCGTGTTTAATTATTCAATCAACAGTTTTCCAGATAAAAGACGAGTCATTGTTTGTATTACTGACTAATGTCTCATCATTTTTATGCAGACTGTAGCTTTTCTGAGCAGTTTAAACTCTGACAGAGGAAGTCAAATAAAAATGGAGGATGAGACAAAGCTAACAGTTAGTTTGAGTCAAGACTGCTTGCTAGTTGTCTGTGGTGCAAATTTGTAAAATATAACTTTGTACTTGGATGTTACACTGGTGTGACCAGGCCTTCAAATAAGTGATCTTGGTGAAAAACTCCCAATTCAGTCCAAATCTGATCATGGCATCATTCGTTTGACCCCCTGTTGATCCTCATCTGGTCATTACAGTGTCTCCACCTTGACTGTCCCGCACCAACACCTCCTGTTTTTGGATATATACATTCAGTATGTGTGGTTATACAGTAGGGTTGATGTCTACAGTGACATGAAATCGCTTTGTCGATTGGTTTCGGGGGGGAATCGTCTGTGACACATGGTAGGTTTGGCGAATGCTGCAGCGTTCCGGAACTGAATCCATCAGGAACAACGCTGCAAATCAGTCCTTAAGACGGAGAATCTGAGGCAGGACAGGAAAAAACGTTGACTTTGACTACTTTGAGCTACTCTTGAGTCTCCTTGGCGATGACCTCCACGTCTGTCGACTCTTCCGTCTTGTGTTTGATGGCGTTCTCTTCGCCCTCCTCGTCTTTCTCCTCGTCTGTCTCGACCCCGTTTTCGATCACAGCCTCGACTTCCGCCGTGCTCTCGTCCTGCTTCTCTTTGGTCTCGCTCTGTCTCTCGACGCTCGCAACGATTTCCGTCACCTCCTGGACCTCGCCGTTCTCCAAAGGCTCTCCGTTCTCTTTTGATCCCTCTCCGTCCATGGCCATCTTTTCTTCTCCCTCTTCTTCTGTGCCATTTTCTGCTGCTTTGTCTTCCGTCTCCTCTCCTCCTCCTTCTTTCTTTTTAACAGTCTGTTCACTGATTTCAATTTCATCATGATTCTCTGCACCTCCTTCACATCTCACCTCCGTTTCCTTCGATACGTCACCTTCTCTTACGGCCTCAGCATCTGTTGTATTCACCCTTTCATTCCTACTCTTGTCTTCCTCTTTCTCAGCCTTTTCTCTGTCATCGAGGATCTTGGGATCCTCTACATCCTTTTCAGTTTTTGTTCTTTTCTTCTTCTTGTTCTTTGCTGGGTCTTTGATGCAGTTCTTGTTGGACTTGCCTCGAGGCTTGAAGATCAATTTCTAAAAGACAAAGTTCACATTAGTATGTTACAAGGATGCATTGTGAGTCTGTAAATGCTGTACTGGCCTCAAAGCAGCGCACATAGACGTAATTAAGAATGGATCACAGTGGAAGTAATATTGTTCTGGGATAAAAAGCTAATTCCAGCGAGTCTCATTGATGCCGAGAAGGAAATTGAGATCTTTTTTTGAGGGGAGTTATTGGTGGCCTCGAGGCCCGCAGTCCGACCAAACAAACAGGCAAAAATTTAGTGCAATATGTCCTCAATTACTGCAGGATTCTGCACATTGTAGGGATGTAGAGGGAGCCGAATTAAATCACAGCTAATTCCTCGGGTCTATTAAATCTGTTGTTTTTGATGTCAGTTTAAATTGGGGTCACGGAGAGCGTCAACATGGATTCATTCCACTGCAAACAAAAGGTTAGCTTCAGAGGTTATCGCCACCACTCAGGGTCACCAAGCAAACATTAGCGAACTGAACCTGCTTCCCCAAACAACACATCCATCTGTGGTTTGAAGAATTCCTGATACCTCAAACAGAGAGGAGTGCTGCTCACATTTGTCCGGCTCTACTTGTGTGTGTGTTTGGCTGCTTAAAACAAAACCAGCTGTGGGACCAGAGGTGGCAAAAGGTGATGTTGGCCTTGGATATATATTGGTAGGCAGGTGACAGAAGAGAATGACTGGTGGGAGACCTCACCTCAGCCAAGAAACACAGAGAGGAATGTAAAGGTCGTGTACCTTTGAGTCCCTCCTCTTTCTGCTCAGGACGGGTCTCTGCAGGAAAACAATCTGCTTGGTGGACAGACTTCCATCACTGACAGATGAGGACAGAGACAGAAAGAAAAACAGGACATCAGCTGAAATACTGTTAAGTCAACAAGACACTCAGACGTTTTTATGTCTTTAATCAAACACTCTTTTTTTAGCACTAATTTATTTAGAAATGATTAAAAAATAAAACGAGGAGGAAAAAAAGGAGATGGAAAGAAGCTTTTCCCACTTGCTTTTCGACATTGAAATATTTAGAATTGATGTTACAAACGCTGAC
>JAUZTA010000030.1:4047664-4060700 GCA_034780835.1 Ctenochaetus striatus | reverse complement strand
TCCATTTTAAACTCTGTCTTCACCAGTAAATTGTAACCATTTGTATGTGGGTGGCCAGCAGCAGTAGAAGTAATGAGCCTGTGGCTACATTTTGTTCCCCACCTCACATCTTACCACCAATCCTCTTGAATAAAGAAGATCTTTCCATTGCTTGGTAAATAACACTTATTTCACAGCTTTGGGAGAAAAAGAAAACAAACTCAGTGTGTGATATCACCCTGTTAAAAGGGAAAACAATATGGTATTAATTATGGTGGAGTAGCATTGCTGTAAGATCCAAGAAAAGTTTCTTCAAGGGAATCATCATATTTTTTTAGTCAGGCTAGGTGGTACTTTAGCCTGCCTTACTCAGACCAGTGCATAGCAAGCAAAGGTGTGATGTAAAAGTTATTTTACTCATTTTTTAATAAGAAAAAAAAATGTAGTCCACCATATAATACAACTGAACAGAATAAAAGATAAGAGCAATATATACAGTTATTTACAAGGCCAAAGCAACAAATCCAAGTCAACTTAGAGTAGTTTGTTTTCGCTGGTTATCCTTGGGCTGCATGGTTACAATTGATGCACCCACAAGAATTCCTCTCACTTTTTTGACTTTTTGCATATTGTTTAAGGGGGCTTTTGCGGTGGTTTAAAAGGTGGAATGACATCACTCTGTGTTATGCCTGTGCTAAGATATTGTTTGGAGTTAATATGACAATTTGTTCCAAATACAAATACACTGCAGTCACCAGCAGTTGATTTGGAATGTGTGTATGAGTCATAGAACTGCAAGTAATAGCCTGTGCACTGTAGCATACTAACTGTTTCTCTGTAAGGCAGACCATGAAAACTTTTTTATTGTTGACAATCTTATTTTGTCCCATTGCACCCCTTTATTCTTGTTTCTGTAATAGGACGCTTCCAGTTTATTCTCTTTGCTCAAACCAATTTCACTGGTGGTAGACGGGGCTATTTAGTAAAGATCTTTCGACAGCCATCATTGATATGGGTTTCTGCTGCTGTCTTGCATTCATGCATTGTCACTTGCATGTGTTCAAGGCGACTCATAGCATCACCCAGCCATTTACCTGAAATATTGCCTATTCATTCTTCAGCACAGGTGTCACTGATTTACTCAAGTGCTGCTTGCCTCGCCCAGTCATTTCAAGGGTAACTCAAATGACTTGGCAGTGATTATAGTTCTGCCAAATTAAAGGGAGAGGTTTTTTATTAGCCTTTGTGTTGTATTAGTATTTTGCCATTGAAAAGCAGAGAAGAGAGGATACAAATTAGAACAGTTAACTTTGGGCATTTCCAATAATTACATCTCCACACCAGTATGTTGTAATTCGAAGTACTTAAGGGTTGTGACTTAGTAATGCACATAAATTATATAATTATTTACATTACTGAGTCACATCCCTTAAATACTTTGATCAATGGTGGGCCATGATATTACCTTTTGTTATTCATTTGTTAAGTAAATATACTTTTATGACCTATATTCAAATCCTAGAAGAAGCAGCCAACCTATTTGATTTGATTGAGACAAACTTGGCTGGTTAGTTGTTGTCTTGCATTGCTGTTCAACCTGAGAAGCTCCAAGGATGAATCAGCTAAGCGGTTTTGCAATGATAACAATGTTGGCAGTGGAACTCATGAAATTGGCAGCTAATATGTTAATTGTGCTCACATCGCTGGCGGTGTTTTAAGCCTGCCAGTGCTCTGAAACTGTCTCATCATGGAAGCCTTATCAGATACTGAGCTCTGCTGATGCTGTTCACTCTGTTAGTCTGAACTGTGACATGACAGTTTGCTTGATCGTTCCATGGCTGATGTCTGATCAGAATATGAATCAGTTCATTTTCAGCAATTGCAGTGTTGACTTGATTGAATAATGTATAAATGCTTTAAAGTCTGACCTGACTGAACAATTAAGCAGTGCACACTGTGCCTCACAGCTGTTAGATTGCATTACTCATCAATAAATGGGCACAGTGTATTGGTAACAGCTCATAGTTGTGTTTGGCAAACCTCACTTTTATTATTTTTCTGTTTTAGCATGCTTTGAATGTTTAACATTGTACAGTGTAGTTGCTTCGCATGATGGCATAACTGGAAAATGCATACATCAGCCAAAACCCAGTTTTTGGTAATCTAAGATTACCAAAAACATGGTCTGGATAACAGCAAGATAAATATACAATGTAAGGCAAGGTAAGAAACAGGAAGCCAGTCAAAGTCAAGGAACCTTAATAATATACCAAAAACAGGGGGAACTGACATTAAAATGAGGTCCCCAATTTTTGTCTGCCCGTGTTGAAGTTGAGTGACTAATGACTTGAAGTCAACTACCACACTGTTCCAGAAATAGACTTGTAACTGTCATTTATATTTACTGAAAAATTGGTAGAGCTTTAAAAGTTAACTCCCAGGGTAGTTGCCCCCTTCACACTTCATTTGATCTACTGATCTCACATGATACAGAACAGAAGCAGCTGGTTTAAACTCCCGTGGGATTTGACTTCAGTGCAACTAGAGAACAAAAAGGTCTCAATATGCTACAGTCAGATCCATCAGTATTTGGACAGAGAATTTTTTGTAATTTTGCTTTTTACACCATCACAATGTGTTTAAAATCAAACAGTCAAGATGTGATTTAAGTATAGGCTTACAGCTTTAATTCAAAGGGCTTAACAAAAATATGCATTAATTGTTAAGGGATTACAGCCATTTTATACAGAGTCCCTCCAACTGTCTAATTACTATTCAGTGACTCATAAATAATTGGGCAGTTGATTGACAAGCTGTTTATGGCCAGCAGTTACCTGCTCTTTTACTATTTCATGACAAATCAGGCAGATGAAAAGGTCTGTAGGTGATTCCAAATTATGTATTTGCATTTGGAACCCAGTTCTTTGAACTCTACAGTCCAAAGAGATATACACTATAAAAAAAAAAGATGGATCACTGTTTATTATTATTATTATTATTATTATTATTATTATTATTATTATTATTATTATTATGTTAACCTTGTAAACTGTGACCTCAATACTATGTGATTCCAAGTAATAATTTTTAAATGGGTACTGGCAAGTCATTTTGTTATTTACTCTTGAGTTGGACTATTACATGGCTGCTACTGTGTCCTCAATTGTACAGATGGTTCATAAATGCTCACTGAGCCAATGTAGGATTCGGTTCACTGGGGATTTCAGATTCCTATGGGATCTGTGAAAGGTTGGATATACTCTGTCTTACCTATTTACTGCTTTCTCATTGTCTCATCCTGCTTGACTCTCTCTGTCTTAGTTTGTCTCTTTCACTCTCTTAGCACACACTCAATAAGCACATATTGAAATTTATGTAAAGGCATAAAAGTAATTTCCCCTTTCAACGTGAGCCTGATTAAAGTAGCCTTGTTATCATCTCTTTGAAACACCATGAAAACATCCAGTATTCTTTTTGTGTTCTACTGACTAGACTTTCAAATGTACCAAGGGTTTTCTTCTCTTAACATTGTTTAAAAGAAAAACAAATGGATAATAAGCACTGCTGAGCCACAGTTATGCAAAAAATTTCTCCCAACAATGAAAGAAACTTTAACCTTTATTTTTGTGTCACTGCACTAAAAACGCAGTTTCTCCGGTTTTAAAGGCTGATTAATTATCGCAGTTAGAACCCTAAAAAACCACTGTTATCAGTTTAACTTAGTTCTGACAGTGCTGTGGCTGCACAGCTTTCATCAGTTAAGCAGGAAGTGCATTACCATTTTTCATGCAGGCATCATAAACAAAGTCAGTGTCTCCCATTATGGACCTCAGATATTATTGATGTTTAAAAATTATATAAAGCAGTTATATAAAGCAGCTTTAATTGTCATATTATGAACATGAGATTTTTGGTAATGGACTTGCCATTATTAAGGTATTAGACTAAAGATTACTGTCACCCTGTGTCACTGTGTCTACTTAAATCAGACTTTTATCAGACTTTTACATTCTGTTTTTCATGTCAGTGTTTGTCATTACATCACTACCAATCTTAATACACATTACAGCACCATTTTTTGTAGTTCCTATTCCCTTTTTTTTTCATCCATAAATCAGCCGCATCGTTGTTTAAGCTTCAGGGTTCAAAGCGTTGGAAAAAAGTAGCGGCTTATATTCTGGAAATTACGGTAGTGACTTAGCTTGTACTTACTGGTTCTGTAATTTCTGACTTATGAAATTAACTTTACATCTCACACTTTTATAAACAAAGGTGCACAACATGCAATTTAAATACACTCCCAGTCAAACTATATGGTCGACATGATGTCACCAGTAAAGGTTCAAAATCCTGAAAAGCATCAGTCACGTTCCTACCGTGTTCCCGCTCAGTGTCTTTAACAACAGTAGCTTTCCCTGGAGCTAATTGTGCAGTGGAGACGCTGCTCTCCGCTGCTGGAGACAAAATTTTAATAACAACACAGCAAGGCACTCTGCCTCCCCCTTATTTTGTAATACTTTTATAGGCAGAAACTGTAGATGCTTTCATAGTAATTGATTCATTCATTAATAAAGTCACATTTAAAAAAAAATGCTTTCTACACATTGTTTTAAATTTTAGAAATTAAGATTGCGTCAAGATGCAGCCCTTAATAGTTCACTTTGAAGATAAAGTTTAATTTTGAACCAAGAATTGAAGAGAGATGATATATGTTATGTCTCCTCAATAGAGAAAATATTAGATAAACCAATAAATTCACAATCTGATGATCATGAGCTCATTTTTTAAAATTCCATTTAAGGACTAATAAAACTCCTTTCACTGTGAAATACATACCCTGGACCGTCTGACCTCCACCAGAGGCAGAAAATGGACTATTGCATAAGATTTAATCTCCTCAGGAAATAATAACAAATGCTAAGACAGAGATGGGTGTGTGTGTAGTATTGTTTTCAAGTTTTGCTAAAGGAAGCAAAGGGAAATCCTGAGGAGAATGACTAGCATGGCAGCCCTGGCAATACAAAAGAAAAAAATACTGTAGTTCAATGTGAACATTAAGACAACAACTCCACATTTTAGTCAAGATCAGGATTATCGGATTATCTGCAGTCATGAATGTAGGTGTTGAGCCTCACATAATGATCTCTCTTTAATCAGCAGACTGTGTAAAAAAAAAAAATTGGATTACTATATTTTCATTTCACATGATAATGTCTTTACATGGGGAGGTGTAGGACTTCACCTATCAGTGTACATGTGTCAGCTTGTATGTTTTGGAATACTCAAACACAGAGATGGGATTTATAATGATTGATCCATTTTAAAACTACATAGTAGTATTTGGTTGGTAATTTCAGAATTACCCACTGACAGATTCCCTGAAACTATTAAAGAAGATGTTTAATATTCAGCTAGATTGTATTTGCAATGTTTTCATGTTCACGGAGGCTTTTTTAAGGCCCCCATAGCTTCCGTTCTCTGTACATATCAATTTAGTTTTTATTATTTTATGTCATCATCTGAGATGTTTTCATTGTGCAAACAAATAAACAATCCTACTGAGACTGTGCTCTCAGCAGCTGGCTACACTAGGAGTCAGTATCAATTGCTTTTGCTGTACCCAGTCCAATTGCAAACATGTAAGTACATGATGTAGCACAGCTAATCCTTGTGTGATTCTAACAGCTACTTCTGAACCATGATAGTGTGAAGAGACCATAGGGAAAACAGAGCAAACACAGACAGTGGACAAAAATGAGTGTTTTTGATGAAACTGCTTCAGAAATTATTTAAAAAATGATACCTAGATAGCTGCACTTTCAACTATCAGCATTTTTTATTGCATTGTTATTTGTTAATGTTATTGCTATTGTAAATTGCAATAAGCTTTATTATATTTATTTATTATACTGCTTATTGCGAAATGCAATTATAGACATGAAAATAAAGACATAATGGGTCAGGCATGATGATTTCTAGAATCATCACACAACCCTTTGTTCCTATTATTAAATAAAGTTTGGTGTCTTTGCTTTTCTTTCTTGGACACAGTTATGTTTATGAACACTAGTTTGTTCAGCATGTGAGGTTTGCACACCTCAGTTTGGTTACATAAGAGGTAATGAAGCTTTTGGGCATTTCATTAAACCCAAAACGAAAATAAAGATTGCGGGTTTCTTCTAATGTGCAGCATAAGAAATTATAAACTTGGCAACCTTATGTAGCTGACTAAATGATACATTCTCTCTGTATGAAGTGGTACTATTAAGCTGCCACATGATGATTAAAAAGAGTTTTGGTTTGGCTGGTGCTAAATTTATGAAACAGCTCTGAATAATCTTAAATACAAAATTATGTTTTTTACTGAAGCACCCTGCTGCAACAAAAAAGAGGGGTTCATTGAAAATGTCAGGAAATAGGCTGCTAAAGATGACTGGATTGTGTGGGCGATTCTCTCCTGAGGGAGATTTTCTGTTGTATCACCATAATATACAGTGACAGGTACCTTAATTCACCCAATAAAGTTGCTGCTGCAAGTCTGCTCAGTAAATATTCAGGCCAGGGCAAACAAAGAGGCACTATGAAGGAAGGACATGACATGAAAACTGTGTATCAGAGCAGACAGCATGTTGTATTCTGTTGTATTGTTCTAAAGAAAAATCTTGAATTGGGTCTATGTTGAAAACTTAGAGGAAGAAAAAGTAATCCTGAATCTTACTGTAAAAGACATTTGTCAAACTTAAAAGTGAAGGGAAATAGGTCTTTTGCTGAAAGCAAATAAGGAATTACCTGTATTCAGATTTAATTAAATTTATGCAGTAAATCGATTTAGAAAAAGTAAATATTGTAGTAATCACACTAGAGTTTAGTTGAGGGAGTGATCGCCCTAATTCTGATTGAGGTATGGTAAAAAACAAAGAGAGCAAAGTGGAACAGTATTTTTTCTATATTAATTGAAACTAATGAGTGTCCTCCTCCTTCCTCTTTACAACAGCGCAGGGACTGGCCTGTGTATGTCTGTGGGAGTATGAAAGTGAAGTAATCCCAGGGTTATTATATGGAGTAGGGGCAGAAGCATGAGATCTTCTTCTTGAATAAAAGTTTTAGTAGCACAACAATAAAATAGTCCAATACAATTTAAAGTCCTTCATTAGAAATCTTATAATTTTAAACTACAGGTGTTTACTGATATGTAAATACTTCTTTATTTGGTGGCTCAGTGGTTCATTGAATCTGCATAGCTATTTTTTCCCACTAGTGCTAGATATATGAACTGCATAATCTGTACTGTCTCATTTAAGCTTATATGTTTTAACTCTTCTTTATCTGAAGTTGTGAAAGAAATGATGCATGGGACAACTTTTTTTGGACTTCAATGGTTTGTTTGGCTAATGATGAGCAGCACTGTTGGTCATAACCCTTCTATCTTCAAACTATTCTCTTTTCAAGAAGCAAGACAACCGTACCACAAGACCCCTCCACCACAGATAACAGATAAATTTAATATTCCTAAAACATAAAAACTGACTTTCAGTGTTTCCACTCCACATTTTTATTGCCTATCATATAAATCATGACTTAGTTTAATCACAGTTTATAGGGTAAGAAATAATAGGGCTACTCTCAATCATTTTGACTTTGTTTATCACTCAGTATCTGTGAAATTATTTTTAACTATGTGTTTTGTTCTGTCTACAGGATGGCTCAAGACAGCGTAAAGAAAGAAAGAAGACTGTATCATTCAGCAGCATGCCAACTGAGAAAAAAATAAGCAGTGCAAGTGATTGTATTAGTGCAATGGTGGATGGCTCTGAACTGAAAAAAGTGCGATCGAATTCACGCATTTACCACCGCTACTTTCTACTTGATGCTGATATGCAGTCTCTAAGATGGGAACCCTCAAAGAAGGAATCAGAAAAGGCAAAAATTGATGTCAAATCCATCAAGGAGGTTCGGACAGGAAAAAATACAGACACTTTTAGAACTAATGGAACGTATGATCAGATATCAGAAGACTGTGCTTTTTCAATCATCTTTGGAGAGAACTATGAGTCCCTGGACTTGGTGGCAAATACTGCAGATGTTGCCAACATATGGGTAACAGGACTGAGGTACCTGATCTCCTATGGGAAACATACCTTGAATATGATAGAGAGCAGTCAGAACAACATGCGTTCATCTTGGCTAGGTGAGCTTTTTGATGAGGCAGACAGTGACAACAGCAAACAAATAACAATATGTGCTGCTGTGCAGCTAGTCAAAAAGTTGAACCCAGGATTAAAAAATGTGAAAATAGAACTTAAGTTCAAGGAGCTTCACAAAGCTAAGGACAAAGCAGGTTCTGATGTGACTAAAGAAGAGTTCATTGAGGTCTTTCATGATCTTTGCACCAGACCAGAAATTTATTTTCTTCTTGTTCAGTTTTCCAGTAACAAAGAATTTCTGGATACTAAGGACCTAATGATATTTCTGGAGGCGGAGCAGGGTATGGCACAAGTCAGTGAAGAAACCAGCCTAGAGGTCATTCAAAAATATGAACCTTCTAAAGAGGGCCAGCTAAAGGGTTGGCTTTCACTTGATGGGTTTACCAACTATCTTATGTCTCCGGAGTGCCATATATTTGACCCTGAACACAAAACAGTTTGCCAAGACATGAACCAGCCCTTGTCCCACTATTACATCAATGCATCCCACAACACATACCTTATAGAAGATCAGTTCAGAGGTCCCTCTGATGTGACAGGCTATATCCGTGCCCTGAAGATGGGCTGCCGCAGTGTAGAGCTGGATGTGTGGGATGGGCCTGATAATGAACCTGTTATTTACACTGGACACACAATGACATCACAGATTGTTTTTCGCAGCGTCATTGATGTAATCAACAAGTATGCTTTTGTTGCTTCTGAATTCCCACTGATCCTGTGTTTGGAAAACCATTGCTCTTTAAAGCAGCAAAAAGTCATGTTTCAACATCTAAAGAAGATCCTTGGTGACAAGATCCAGTTAGATCCTCCAAAACCTGAGGATTGCTACCTCCCCTCTCCTTCTGAACTGAAGGGAAAGATCCTACTAAAGGGGAAGAAACTGAGCTCAAACTGCAGTGCTTCAGAGGGTGAGGTGACAGATGAGGATGAGGGTGCAGAGATGTCTCAAAGGATGAGCATCGAGGCTACAGAACACCAGACTGTTGCACCCAAGAAATTCCAACTGTCGAAGGACCTCTCTGATCTTGTGACCTTGTGCAAGTCTGTGGAGTTCAAAGACTTCCCAACATCTTTCCAGAGCCAGAAGCAATGGGAACTCTGTTCTTTCAATGAAGTCTTTGCCAGTCGGTGCGCTACCGACTTCCCAGGTGACTTTGTTAACTATAACAAGAAGTTCCTAGCCCGCGTTTACCCTAGCCCCATGCGGATTGACTCTAGCAACATGAATCCGCAAGATTTCTGGAAGTGTGGTTGCCAGATTGTGGCAATGAACTACCAGACTCCTGGCCTGATGATGGATTTAAACATCGGCTGGTTCCGTCAAAATGGGAACTGTGGCTTTGTGCTACGTCCAGCAATCATGAGAGAGCAGGTTTCATATTTTAGTGCCAACACTAAAGATTCAGTGCCTGGTGTTTCTCCACAGCTCTTACACATCAAGATCATTAGTGGACAAAACTTCCCAAAACCCAAAGGCTCAGGTGCCAAAGGAGATGTGGTAGACCCCTATGTGTATGTGGAAATACATGGCATTCCTGCTGACTGTGCTGAACAAAGGACTAAAACCGTCAACCAGAACGGGGACAACCCTCTGTTTGATGAGAGCTTTGAGTTTCAGATAAATCTCCCTGAACTTGCAATGGTGCGCTTTGTGGTCCTTGATGATGATTACATAGGTGATGAATTTATTGGACAATATACAATCCCCTTTGAGTGTCTCCAGCCAGGTTTTCGCCATGTACCACTGCAATCACTGACAGGAGAGGTTCTACCACATACCTTGTTGTTTGTTCATGTGGCCATAACCAATCGAAGAGGAGGGGGCAAACCACACAAAAGAGGACTGTCTGTACGAAAGGGCAAGAGGAGCAGAGAGTACGCCAGCATGAGAGTGTTATTGATCAAGGCTGTGGATGATGTCTTCAAAACAGCCCTGCAACCACTGAGGGAGGCAACAGACCTCAGAGAAAACATGCAGGTAAGAAATTCAAATTAAACTCACTTCAGTTCTTACTCAGTTCACCAAAACCCTTGACCTTCGAAGCAAACGGTATCATCATAGATATGCTTAGTAACTGCATTTCTTTTTTTCATCTTCCACCCTTGGAATGTTTTTCTTTGAAAGGGTAGACTAAGGAAAATGCAACCCCACGTCAGGCATAGATTATAACCAGATTTACTACAAAGAATCTTGAGCATCTAAAAAGACTCCCACATTGGAAAAAGAAACAAAAAGTACCAGGCTTGACTAAATCAGATTTGATCAAATCCTTATGTGCTGTGCAGTAGTCTAAATAGTCAAGGGAGACAAGTTGAAAAACATTATGATGAAATTCTTGTTTGAATAATACGTCAGCTCAAAAGATATTCATAACTTAAATTGTTTACATAGAAAAGGTTATAATGGAATGGAAGAGGTAACCAGCATCTAGGAACCTTTTTTTATGATTCTCAAATCAATGCAGCTACAACAGATGATGAACATGACCTCAAGCTCACAATGTTCACTGTGACTCAGAATCCAAACAAATCCCAAACCTTTTTTGTTTTATGATACTGACCAAGCTTCAGCACCTGAATCATGAACACATTTTTTTCCAGAGTCACATTTATTTCATATTTACAGTCTTCAGTTCGGATTTGAAGCCTCTGTGCAAAAACATGACATTTAGAGAAACATTTTGCCTGAGAGTTACAAAACTTTTGTGGTTGGTATCAGGTTGTGTTTCTTCAGGCATTGTATTAGGATTTATTTTGGTAGCCCTGTTTATATTGCAGTTATTGTGTGATAACAAGACACTGGCCTTGAGAATGTAACACATCTTGACCGTGGTGTCACAGTTTGTCCCTTCGGTTGTTTATGTAGGGTTTAAATTTGGCCTTTCACAGGAAGGTTAGGATTTGTGTGTGTGTGGGTGTGTGTGTGTTAGTGGGTGTGTTTGTTTGTTTCATTTCCATGTTATACTGGGGTTGGTCCCAAAAGGGTTAAGTATTTATGAGTAGCTTTTAAATGCCAAAATGGAAATTCTTACAGGTAATGATTTAGCTTTCAGCCACTTTAACATGGTGCAACTCTGAGGTTGTGGTTTACTTTTTCATGCAGATCCATGCCAGATTTTATTAGGTATTAAGTTCCTTTTTGTCACACTTTTACTTATGGTTATACCATTAGACACATGTTTTGTTTTACAACCAGTATAGACCAGTTATCCTACGTGCAATTCTAGCTGTAATTTCTCTCTTCTCTCTGCAGAATGCCATTGTGTCCTTTAAAGAGCTGTGCGGCCTTTCAGCAGTGGCCAACTTGAAGCAATGCATCTTGGCCCTTTCCCCTCGTCTGACTGGCCCTGACAACAGTCCCTTTCTGGTGTTCAACCTTACTGATCAGTATCCAACATTGGACTCTCAAGGGCTGCTACCAGAGGTCCTTAAGAAAGTCGTCACCACATACGACATGGTGAGTAGTAGTTGCAAGGATTGTTAATTTGCACAGCAATTAGCACCTTGAAAAACTGACAAAAGCATCTGATTCAGACAAGTTACAATAACCAAAAACAGAAGAGGGAGAGGCAAAGATTACTGATCCCACATAGGTAAAATATAAAAGTTAGATTCAGTATTTAGTTACACAAACCTCAGTGAATTAAAAAGATACCGGGGAAAAAATACAACAAGCATACATTATTTGATGTGCTGATGTTTGAAGGAAAATGTGCTTTCTTTGTGGTTCTCATGCAGCAAAAAGTACACAGAAAAAATTCTTAACATGTAAACAAATGTGAGATTTGGCAATGGGGTCATCCATCTACCTATGTATCCATCCATTAAAGAGAAAAAGTAGACCTAACCAAGCAAGCTAGTATTTGCTCTAACAAATCAATACCTCGACCATACTGGACTCAATGGGGACATACAGAGATGGTTAGGTAATGGGCTGAAGGTCTGTAAAATCAATGTTCCCAAGTTATGCAACATGCAATCGAGGCCAGTCAACACCATTACCTTAACACATCCTGTTCTCTTGCACTGATTCTCAGCCTTTTATGGGCAAGTTAACTTTTCATGATTTCAAAGGGGCAGAAATTCCTCTTCGAAATGTGCTGGCAGAAGTAGAGACACTGGTAGGGGTGTAACAGTTCTGAAACCAAGACAAAAGTGGTAACAGAAATGTTCACAGTCTCGAGACTTCCCCATCCCCCACCCAACTGCAGTGCATCACAACCTCAGCTCTTTAACTTTCACTTTTAACCTGCCTCACACTACACATCACAGCAGCTCTTTAGATACATGTACAGATATTCCCTTAAGCTGAACTCTCTTTTTGTCTATGAAATGTAAGTTTTGTCAGACTGAGTGACTGTGTTCTTGTTCTGTGACAGCTTGCAGTGCACAGCAGCTTCTGCTGACTTGCTTTGCTTTGCTCTTTATGTTGCATTCAGGCAGCTCATAAATTACAAACATATTGTATTCTATTAACATCTGTCTTTTCAAAACTTTTTGCTGCTCTTTGCTTATATTAGGAGTGGTTGTAAACTGATTTTTATTGTTTACTTTTTTAGTCTTTAGAATGGTCTTAAGCAATTTAATTGTTAATTTTTTTGAATTAATTTACTGTCAGTGTTGTTCAGTGTTCTAAATTTATTTATTTTTCAAATTGAAGCAGAGTAATTAAATCACTTGGGCCCCCCTCCATCACCACTCAAATGAACAAACAAATACACGCACAAAAAAAACAAAAAACAGGCAAAAATAAGAAAGATGTTGTGAACTGAATTGTTGCTCAAAAATCAAGGTGTGAAATGAACCGTGGATTTGGAGATTTGTTACACTCTTAAAAACAAGTAAACTACTTT
>JAUZTA010000030.1:4026454-4044436 GCA_034780835.1 Ctenochaetus striatus | reverse complement strand
CCCTCTAATTTTGGCTTTAAAAAAAGCAATCCAGCAACCACACCCCATCGATGTGCCTGTAATAACAGCTTGTTTTCAGAGCCCTTCCTGGATGAAACCACCCAGCTGCCAGACAGAGATTGCTCCCTGCTTTATTGTGGGATGCTAGTTTTGCTGATGAGATTAAAAGAAGGCATATATATGAGCATTTTTTGTGTCTCTTTTCAGGTGATCCAGACCAGCAAGACCCTGCTCGAGAACTCTGAGGGGTTGTATGAGAGAATTCTACAAACTCAGAAAGCAGGTAAGAGATGTTTAGAAGTCAGAAGGGGGAATGACTGTAAAGGGCTTTTTCTTGACACCATTAAATCCTTTCTTATGGTCACACCATCTCTCTGAAGTTACACGGCACAGATCACTCAAAATTGAATCCGGCAGAACTAATTATACCTTGCTTATGTGGATAAGTGGAATTACCTCTTGAATCATGTTTAAGTATGTGACTCAGTTACTGTTTACCTATGAAAAGCTGTGGTTCAGTCAGAAGTGTTTAATTTACAATAGTAATAGCCTCTGTGCTGTGTTCTAACTACATGTTGGTGCAGACAAAATGAAAACTAACAGATGGCAGCCCATCTATAGTCCTTCTCCAACACACCCTCCATACCCTTCAGTGTGTATTTAATACTTGTATGTAGTCCTGACTTTTTGCATAATAATGTAATGTGGCCAGGACTTAATTTATCCAATTTATTATTTGAAAATGAGAGATCTGGTTAAAACTTGTTATTGAGAAGAAATTCAATTTTGACATTAATTTGCTTCATAATGCAGCAGTTTGTCAATGAATTCTATTGAAGTAGCACAGAAGGCTAATTTATTGCTAAGTAAGCTGGCTTGAAACACTGGAAGTAAGAATAGAAGGGAGGAGAGACAGACTATGATTACCGCAGCTTGGCTTTATTGGTTTCCAGATGGATGACTTATAAAATATTCAATTTCTATTGTCTTGGCACATCAGAGAGGGGGACTGTGTTCCTTTGAGGAATGTGGGTCAAAGGCTTCAGGTTTTGTTTTTTGTTTTCTTTGGAGTTTTCTGTTTAACCACCCTCCAGCCCTTGACAATTAGCAGCCAGTGGCTTTGGGAAAAAGATGTGCCTGAGCTCACTGGCATCAGAAGGATCTCCTGAAGCCTCTGCTCATTTCTATGCAGCTGTAAATTTTACTTGGCCATTTTGTATTTGTTTCCAATACAGCTGTGGAATTAGCAGTTTGAAATCATCACTAAATGATAAAAGTGAGCTAAGCAGCCTTCAGCATCTTTATCATTCTGTTAGTCAGTGGTTTACAGTATAAGTAGAAATATTTACAACATGTTCAGTGTGCAAATATGTCAGCCCCCACCACAATATTACACATTTTATTAATTAAGAAAGCACACTTGCAAGTGCACATTGTCAGTTGTTATGCTTTCTGAGATTAACCTGTTGCTCTCCTTTTATGTGACTAAATCCCTCTTGTGAACCAATTAAAGTAATTTAAGTCTGAACAAGAGGTATGTAAGACATTTTTAGATCTTTCTCTACATCATTACATACCAATCTGTGCAAATGGAATTTTGTTATCAGTAGGTTTTGTTTTAGGTCAGATAAAACTCTGTTTCATGAGATGTGCATATGGAAACAACAGGATCTGATGTAAAGATCCTGTGCTGCAGATGGAGTTCTGGGCCTGAATGATAAACCCCTTCTTATAATGAATCATTTTTTTCTATATGAAACAATAGCCAAACGAATAATGCAGCAGTGAAAAACCTCAAGTGGTCCAAGCTTTTTTTCAAAAGCTTCCACAGAAGCTTTGTGGGCCTTTGTTGGTCTCAAAGCACCATTATATATGATTATCTAAAATCAGCTGGAGAAAATTCAACAGCCAACAATTGCAAACTAGGACACAGCAGATGGCAAACTGATGAACTTGAACATGGACTTATTTTCCATCCTGAACAGACAAAATTTTGTCCCAGCAGTGTGTGTGTGTGTGCATGCATGTGCTCATGTACATATTTATATTTCAGTGTGTGCATTTGGCGTGGTCTCATGCATGTCTGTTGTGTAAGTACTAGGTCAGTACAAACCCCATTCCCTCTTTACAGCAAGCAGATAGTTCCAGCCGCATCAGCTCTTAAAGTTGTGAATAATCTATCACATCAGCTTAGACAGGGCCCCCCTCTCCCCTCAAAAAAGAAAACACACACACACACACACACACACAGGCAGTGTCAGAGAACACAGTCAGGTGTATGTAGCTCAAACATGAGTGTCATTTCCCTCATCCGACACTCACTTAGGTTCCAATTAGTATTCAGGGCAGCTGGTTGGCAGAACCTGCTGCAGACTAACAAGATCAGTGCAGAAGATGTTCTTAAATGGCAAGTGAAACATTATGGTGTGCCAGTGAGAGCTGCAGTGACATTTTGCAGAAGACAAAGCAAAGAGCCAATATTTGTGTTACGCAAGTTAATATATCTTTGAGGTGAATTCTCTAAGATCGTTCCGTATGTAGGCCAGTGCACTCCGCTTTGTTTTTTTGTGTTTTAAACATCAAAACGTTAGATCATCAAACATTAAAACTTTCAATACTTTATTTTTTTCTTCTTTTCTTTTCTTCTTTGGAAACACTGCACCACATCCACACATTAAAGGTGCTATATGCCTTCTCTAAAGTTCTTATTAGAGCTGAGATGATTTGACGACAAATCAGTTAATCCTTTTCCAGTTCAACATTTGCTTGCTTTAGAAGTAAGGAGAGTTCTTGCCTCTCCATAGTCAGAATTGATTAGTTAAATTAAATAGATTTTGGTTTCGGACTGTTGGTCAGTCAGTGACTATCGTCAGTCAATGCAAGGAATAATCAATAATAATCCAGTGAATAATTCAGGTCATGCTTCTCTGATCTGCAACCCAATACTGTCGTCATTTCATGCTGCGAGACGCCTGAGCACAAGCCTTTATTGTACAGTTGCCGTCTTGCAGCATTACCTCACAGAGATCAGCCTGAAATGCTTTGCTGAGAAAGAGCTTCCCCCTTTCTTGCCTGCCAGACTCCATAAAATGTTGCTAGGCAACCTCCTGTATGTGTGTGTGTGTGTGTGTGTGTGTGTGAGAGAGAGAGGGAGAGAGAGGGAGAGATAGAGGAAGCTGTGCACCTTCTTCAGCACAGTCATGTTCACGTGCACGGCAGTGGCTCTGTAGTTACAGAACAGCGACCTGAAACTGAAGAAATAAATTGACATGTGAGTTAAAAAAAAGGGGGAAATGTAGAAAATGCCTGTGTCATGTAGGAGCGGCGCTGTCATTATTAACGCTATAGATGTAGGTTATATTCACGCTTGAGGTCTCAGGTCGGGTGGCAGACTTGCAGCCACACCTGTTATGGTGATTTCACACGAAAGGGGGTCTCTCTTGCGTGCACATCACGTTTCCATGGCAACAGCACCAACAGGGGCCAGGAAAGACTAGCTGATATCAGAGCTTCAACCGGAAATTTGTGAGTTCTCTGAAGGAGTTTCCAGTGCAGAAGTGTGTCATGCAGTCTTGGGCTTTTACTCGTAGTAGGAAACCTGCTCCCTTTGGGTTATTTACTTCACAAACCGTGGTCGCCTGTTGCTGTTGCTCTGTAAGGCCAACTCAACATTAAACATGTCCTTACTCAGACTCAGTCATGCAAAGGGGGGGCAGAGAAAGGGAGAGGAGGAGGGGAGGTGGGAGAGCTCCTCAGGAGACAAATCCCCCCTCTGTTGGATGTCTTGATGCTAATCCACAGTGAAAGAACGTCATGTCTGTCTGCCTACACTGCATCTCTCATCTGCTTTTTTTTCTCTGTTTCCGGGGGTCTTTCCTTTCCCTCTTAGCCTGCCTCACTGCTTCCTTGAACTATTCTTTTTGTTTTCTTTTGTGCCTTTAAGTTATCTTATTATTCTCTCTTTTTTTTTTAAACTAATTTACCAGTGTTTGCCCACTTCTGTCCCTTGACATCCCACCAACACCTCATTACGATTTGCCACTGTGATTTTCCCATCTTTCCCTTAACAGTTCTCTTTAGGATATACATTTCAGATATTAGACTGTGGATGAACAGAGTTGCTAAGGCAGCTAAAGTTACACATGCTCAACAGACTGTTCTTTTTTGACATGGATAACAGTAAAAATTAATGAAACACTGTGTGGATGTTTGATAGAGACTGGAGAGAAGCAAGTTGTATCTTCCATTGTTAGCAATCAAAAGATGAAAATTTGCTAAATAGAAATCAGTGTTCACACATTCCTCACTATTAAAACTGCGCTCCAGAGAATGGTAGGAAAAATGATTGAAAATGAGCAGATGCTCGATCAGCTTGACTTTTTTACACCTAAAGTCTATTTTTCAGGTTGTAATGGTAATTTCTTATAAAATTTGAACTTGATGTCTATTTTTTATATATCTGACATGCAGTACACATTTAACAGCAGCCATCTGTGTTTGCAAGCTACTAGCACCCTATAGACCTTCAGTAAGGAGGAGGAATCCTCCACAGTCAGAGGATCTTTGTACTTCCTCATACTCGACCCCTGTGCTGCGAGAAGAGACTGCTAAATGTTGACAGTACATGCCAGTGTCTTTGCTCTAATGTGTTTCCTCACAGTGACAACAGGCTTAGCACCCAAACAAATTTCCAGTCACCTCACAGCTGCACTTGTGTCTCACATACTACTGTGAATTCCAACCATAAAGACTGACTAGACGCCCGTTCTCATCTGTCTCCTTCTCTCAGCGATGGAATTTCACGAGAACCTCCATGACTTGGCTGTGAAGGAAGGGTTGAAGGGCAGGAAGCTGCACAAAGCGGTGGAGAGCTTCACGTGGAACATCACAATACTGAAGGTGAGATTTTCATTCACAGCATGCAGCACTACTGTGCTACTCTAACATGTGGTGAACTGTTTTTCTGTATTTTACTGCAAGTAGTTTACATTTGCCACATTGCATGCTGTAATTTGAAATGTGTTATTTCTTATGTGCCTGCAACACACTCAGATGTTTAGAGAAAGTCAGCGTTCAGGGTCAGTAGCATTTTGCAGATTATCCTACAGGCATTTCCAGTAGCTACTGTAGGAATCTTATCAGAGTTAATCCAGTTATATGACAGATCCTGTCAGGGATGGGTAATAGATTTTCCAAGAGCCGTTGTCACGAGAAGCGCTCACACAGAGGCTTAAAAAAATTTAGAATGACTGCTTGGATTATGGGATGTGTAGAGTCTGTTTCCATGAGGTAACAGTACTTATTAAATCTCGAATTGAAATAGTTTCTGAGTTAGGTTTTACTCGTATGAATTATTGGCATCCATTCTGATTATCAGACTGAATTGTTCTTTGGGCTCCAGACGAACCGTTTTCACCATTGACAGCAAAACATCCAAAACAATGGTTTTAACTGTCCTAAAGTGAATTTTAAACATTCATAAATTCAAATGTTTTGTTTTTTAATTTGTTATCGTAATCTATCAATGTTAGTGACATAGTTTATTTATTTCACTATGTAATTAACAGCAGTTACACATGCAGGTACCTCAGCAGTGTACTTCAGCACTGAGGTTGAGTAAATACATCTGGTTTCTTTCGTCTCTCGACAGAAGTTTGTCATAAATATCAACTCCGATTTACAGTGTCTGTAACTTCAAACACAAAGTAATCCTACCTCTAAACTGTGGACAGCTGAAATACTTCAGTGTGTTTTTGATTAACTTGTGTCGTCTCATAAAACTGCAGTTTACTTTTAAACACATTTTGGATCTCTGAACAGAAACTGTCCTGCTGTGTGTTTACCTCAGTCAGCTCTATGTGCTGGAACGGCTTTTACCTCTACTAGCTCAGTTAGTTGTGAGCTGTATTACAACTTCCATCTTCATAAAAGGCATTGTTTGGAAGCATGTTTTCATTTAATGTCACATAATTTATTTGCAAGGGTTGAAGTATACTTGGAGTTTAATGTAAATGCTGTCCATACCAAAGCAGAGCGATGATCAGAACCTCATGTATTTCAAACCCAACTGCTAATGCAAGGGGTTATTAATAATAAGTGGCCTCCTACATATTTATATGTATTAATTTTCATTAAGACGAACTCAGAGTGCCGCAGCTTTACTTTATTCTTTGTCTCTAGGCAAATGTGCTGTCAGGCAAATGCGTGTAATTCATTGAGTTTGCTGTCTGTTCTTGTTTAATCTCGGACAGTATTTAAAGGGATCTTTGGATTGTCCATCTTCATAGATTGTTGGCAGCCTCACTACTGAGACATACTTGAAATTTTTAATGATCATTAAAATTACATCAGCTAATCGAGTGGAGGTCTTAAACATTTAAAAATGGCTTCTGTCCAGCAAAGCTTTGAACTCAGCACAGTTTCCAGAGTCCTTTTAATACAAGGGGGTCCACAAGATGTCTGGCTCCATCCAGCTGTGAAAGATGACCCCTTTGTGTGTCTGTTGTGTTAATGTTACTTACGGCTTTATGCAGACATCACAAGACTGTTTTAAAAATAGCCAATAGCCACGGCACCTGTGCAGAGTTTGTCAGCCGGTGCAAGAGACGGAGCAAAAGTTTTCAAAAAAAATAAATCAGTTATGGTTATTTAAGCTTATTTTGCTCTCAGATTATATAAAAGACTATTGTTAGAGTAAAAATGCCCAACAAACACCCCGATATACTCTCATCAGTATTTTTCTCTGTTGTCAAATGCTCAACAGTGAACAAGCACAGAATGAAAAGCAGTTAGACCTCACATTAATTCATATTTGTAAGTTATTTTGCTTGTATTTATAGTTTTAATTAATGCAGTAAGAGTGTTTTCTTCACTCCGTACATGAGGGGAAAGGCCTGTTTTTTGACTGATCTGACATGAGAAGAAGCTCCCCATGAGCAAAAAACTTGACTTTGCTCATTTGGGTGTTTTGAAATTTTTTAAAATAATTAAATGATCATTCAATACTGTGCTGAAGATATATCTTTTTTTCTCCTCCCTGTGCATTTAACCTTTTGCTGCTTTAGTTTTTACTAAAATGTTAGGACATTTGCCGTTGTGACTTGAGTTTTTCAGCAGATTACAAAGACACGAGACAGAGATAAAACTGTCACTGCGGTTAAGCAGAGGTGCATGTCTGAGGGGGATTTCTCCACAGTAGCTTTCATGTCTCTCATGTTACGCTGCTGTAACAGCCCTAACACTTTGATCTGTAACTACCCCCCCTCAGGGTCAGGCAGACCTATTGAAGCACGCCAGGAGTGAAGTCCAGGAAAACCTCAAGCAGATCCACTATGCTGCACTCACCTGTAACCTGAGTAAAGGTGGAACTGCAGGCAGCTCATCTGGTTCAGAGTCCAAGAGCAGACGCAGCCTGGAGGCCATTCCTGAGAAGGCCACCGCGGAGGAGGAGCTCACTGATGAGGACAACTGAAGGCCCACAGCCCTGATCCGGCACTCTCCTGGCACCCACATTCAGGCCTCCTGAGCTCAAAACCCAAAGCTCTCTGTGTCCTTATCCTGGCATCACCAGTGTTTTTCCACAGTTCGTCGTGTACATTCCTGTATGCCAAGCAATGCTGTAACCTCTCAGACATCTGCTTGTAATCGTCAATAAAATGCCATTTCTACTCCAGGACAAAAGCCTGCCCAAGTTTAGTTCACACGAGGTTAGAGAGGTTTAGAAAATTACTGTCATTGTTTTTAAGTCTTAAAATGTTTAGGAGCTGCACTGAAGGCTTTTTAAAAAAACATTTGCTACACATCTGATGCTGCCTGGCCATTATGTGCATATATTATATTAATACTTAATCCATAATGTCCAGCAACAGCAACTTTGAGGGCGAAAATGCTGAAAGGGATAATATGTAGAAACACTGATGATTATCAGTGCAAGATATAAATCCTAACTTTCCCAAGCATAAAACTCATGAACCCAGTCCTAGTGTATTATTTTTTTCTGCCCTCCCCTCATTCCTCTTACCCAGTCACTCATTTCCTGGGTGATTTGTCCGAGCCGAGTGAACTACCAGCCACGTGACCGTTAAAGACATTAGTGCACTTCTACTCAGCAGACCAAGGTAGTACCCGAGGAGACGAAACAAAGCCCTTGGATTGTCGTAAGGGATTTCCTAAAGCACAATTTTTGGAGTTATGAATGTAACAGGATGGAGGGAGTAAGGAGGGAACGGAGGATGTGAAGCAAAGAGAGGACAAAACATTATGAACGAAAGTGAAGAGCTGTTTACAATACCGAACTTGTCTATGTTCTTGTCTGCCAAAATAGTATAATATACTATGTGTATATATGGAGTTTCCTGTTACCTTTTTTTCCGCAGAGTGCATCATTTTATTATTGTATACTTGGATATCTAAGATTTATTTTATAAAGGATATATGAACATGTCTGTGGAAAAAAAAAAACAGTTTTATTTATTATTTTGCACTAGTTTATTCCTTTTGGTGTTTCAAGTCTCATCTGTGTCTCCGTGACATTAAAGGCTCATGTGTGTAACCAAGACAGTCGGTCACAGACTGCAAGCTGTTCTCCAACCCAGATGGTCATGAAGCTGCAGATCCCAGCAGTCTGCGCTCATGGACAGCACATATAAATTCCAGTCTACCTTGAGCAGCATTTTCTTAAACCCCATACTTAACTGGTTAAATCTTCAGGTGCATTAATAAATGATATAAATTTCAAGCTAAAGATGAAAAATGGAGTTAAAGTTCAAGCTAAAGAGCGCCTCCTTCAATCTTTCTGTCTTCTAGATTCTGTGAATTTCCGTGATGAAGCTTCACATCTCGTAAAAGCTCTCAACGCTGCTGCATGTCATCAGCTCCTGTCGAGGCTCTCAGAGCTTCTGACGGCACAGAGTGTCTTTTACAGAAGCCAGATGGGCAGAGGGGCTGGGATAGAGTGCATCAAGTGCCCCCTATTGAGCTTTATGAACGGATTAAAGGATTTGCAAAGCTCTGTCATAAGGCCGTCAATCATTGTCACACCCGCCTGAAATTTACAGCGCTGACCACAGAACAAACCCCGGGGCTGTTGTCACGAGGGGTATAACTTCATCCGTCAAGTCATTCACTTTAACATCAACACCTTGAGCAAAGGGGGAAATAAAAGAGGAAGAAGAGACTGGAACCATAACACAAGACTTTACATTACCACAGCGCCTCAAAACCTGAAGTTTACCTTCAGGAATGTTGACGCAATTTAATACTTCTACACCTCTCCTCCATTCATCATCAAGTCTTCCACCTCTCCTCTGAGTTGTGTCGCTGTGGCATCTCAGCCTGCGATGCCGAGGCTTAAAAGCTGCAATCACCTGCCTGCCTTTCTAATCAAACAGAGGTTCTCTGAATGGGAGCAGAATTTGATATCGGCTTTCTAAATCCTGCATTAGAAACAATGCAGCCTCTCTACAGGAAGCAATGTTCAGTGTCATTCACAGTCGACGTGGAGACAAACTGTCTGCCTGCTGGAGGGATCACGAGTGCTTCAGGCCTGTTTGTGTGTGTATGAAACAATTTGTCAGCCTGTATAAACACCTGACCCCTCCACCACCACAGACATGTGCTCCGTCTGTTTAAAGATATTTGAGAAATATTACAACCTGGGTTTTATTTTGTGGCTTTGGCCATTAATTCTATTGTTTATGACAACAGTCACACTTGTCACAGTAACTGCTAGGATTTGGGAACACATCATTATTAGAGTTGAGTTGATTTTTTCACAGGTAAAAAGTTCAGTATAATAGATATGGAGAATGCAGTTATTGTTCTTATTAATTTACATTAAATTAACGAAAAAAAACTCCTATCTTCTCACTTATTATTGGATTTTTAATGTCTAAATCAGTCGGGCTGCACACGTAGATTTAAAAGCAATCAAAGAGTAACTCAGAATACAAAACTGTCACAATGCATTGGTCAAAATTATGACGGCATCAGGATACAGCAATGCTGTAGATAGACATGGATTCTGTAACTCTTATTAAACTGTGAGATGATCGTCTTTGATAAATCACGATGTTTGTGTATACAAAGAAGAAAAAAAAACACCTAACCCTAACCCTAACCCTAACCCTAAAAAGGCAAAAAGCAGGAATTATTCTCTGCATTGCATTGCCAATTTTAAAAAAATGACGGTTTGGATGAGACAATGTAGAAATCAGTGCATAAAGTTTTAATTTAGTTCCTCTTTAACACACAACTTGTCCACGTCAGTGTGTGCCGTTCCTCTAATGTTAGGTAGCCCGAATAAGTCAAACCACCTGAGTGCAGAATAATTTTAAATCATGTCATGAAGTGGTGACTTTACAAAGTAAAACAAGCAGAACATCTTTTAGGAAGCCTGAGTGTGTTAATAAAACATGCAGCAATTTGGCGCACTAGAGGAATCAACTACAACGCACAAAAATGACCTAAAAAAGCATTAAAAAGCATAGAAAAAAATCAAAAGAGATTTGCAGTTATATTGTTATCTAAATAAACTGCAAATATAATTAGACTACCACAAGAAAAGATACAAAAGCAGTGACGTGCAGATAAAGCTCCCAGATCTGTCTGCACCCTCTGCATCAACTCATCACCTCCTGGTTGGGTGTCAAAGAGGAGAGGAAGAGGAGAGAGGGGTGAAGGAAGAAGGGGATGGCTTGGCAGGAGATGGATGGTGGTGGTGGTGGTGGTGGTGGTGGTGGTTGGGGTGGGGGTGGGGGTGTCGGTGAAGGGATCACCTTGCCAAATCCACTATGAAGGCCTCAGCTCGGTGCACTTAGCGTAGCGGCCGGAGCCAACACGTTGTGGGGTGTAGGTCTCCCCGAGGCGACACTCAGGCCCCGGCCTCCCTGCCATTGTCATCTGTCCGTCTCTCAGCCTCTCCATCCACCAATCTGCCTGGAGGAAACTTACTTCCTCCCCTCCACATTCTTCCTCCCTCCATTACCCCCAGGAGGAGCAAGGGGAAGTTGTGTCAAAGGGAACTCCCAGGCAGGGTCAGGAGAGTATCGATGTCGGAGCCTAAACGTTGGGATCTTGCCTCTAATTAGATTATAAATAAAGCATTATAAGACATAAAGAAGTGAGGCCGTCTTGCATGTGTGTTTTGAATTGAAGTCGGACGGAGGACGTGCTTGGTTTGAACTGGTGCCTCCATGACAGCGTTAAGTGATAAGATGCTCACACACCTCACTGAGTGGAATGGCAAATATGTCATCATCCTGAGACGGGGTCTAGCCAGGCCGTTTCAATGAGTGCACCCATGTCAGGGTGATGTATGGACTCAGTAACACAACCTCCGAGGAGGCATAGGGGGGAGAAACGCCGCGCTGCCAACCAGCCCCTCAGATCCTGAGCTGAAGAATAGGGGCCGCATGTAAACATTTGAGGCACGTCACTCATTTCTCCTCCTGTGATTTATAACCAACCTGGACACTTTGCCTCCCAGTCGGCAGCCATGTATGAAAATCTGACCTCAAGTTCCACCAGAGGTCAACATTTATTTTACATTTTTACATGAATTTATATTTCTGGGAGAAGAAGATAGACGTCAAAGCAAAGGTCAGCCGCTCTGCTTTTAACACTGTGGATTACACCTTCAGAGGTTTGTCTGACAAAACCCTGCCCTTTGGCTGGTGAGACATTTAGTGAAGCTCCCAGAAAGCCCGTCCCAAAGTCTCTTAATGGAACTGGCTCGGGAGCTCATTTGTGAGGAACAGCAAGAAAAACACTAAGTCCTGCAGGAATTTCTTCCCCTGGGGATCCCTAAGTGATGTCCATCTCCCCTCAGTCATTCAGAGAGCTGAAACTGGAGAACATGACTGACACTTTAAGTTCTCTCTCTCTCTTTCTCAGGATCTTCTAAGCAATCTATTTATCCGAATCCTCGAGTGTGTTTAAAAGAGCTGATTTCACAGATTGCAGATTGTTTGATAGCTTTGGTTTTATTGGCTCAGCTTTTGACATTTCTGTCTCTGGTATTTCTGCAACTACAATGGAAATAAATTCATTTTCATTAATGGTTCTCAAAGCATTGGAAAATTTATTTGATAAATTTCAAGAGCAACATCTAGTTCCAATAAAATGTCTCCATATTACTCTGCTGTAAAGTGTTTTTATTAGGAATATTACTTTCTCAGGTAGAAAGTAATTCCAGTTAAACATCACTGGGGTTGATATTAAAAGATATGTTGCTTTTAATGTTTTTTTTTTATATGACAAAAATATTTTTCATTAATTTCCTTGTACTGCAGCAGCAGAAATCTCAGGCAGATAGCAATAAAAATTTAGGCAATAAAACCAAAATGTTGCTCAATACAAACAAAATAAAAATGTAGAAAACACTGCAGCTCATCTTCTTGAATAAAGAATCCCACAGCAGAATGCATGTTAGCTACAGTGCATGCTACATAAGTAAGAAGTATTAATAACATTAAAATATTATAAATAGGTAGCAAGACTGACAACATGATGGCAGCAGAGGGGAAAACTATGGTATCCTAATGCTGACATGCTAAATTAGTAATGAGCCACAGCTTCAACTGGTTTGTAATAGAACACTATGTGTTAATTTGCAACAAAATCTAACAGCATTTCATTAAAGAACGTCAAAATGCAATTAAGCTTGTGTACATGAGAATGTAACCAGGAATCACAGAAAGAAGGTCAGCATGCACAACTCTCATAGAGGAGCAAAAGTTTCAGCTCCTGCATGTGGTTGGATTTAAACAACAAAAGCACTTTGGTTAAGATGTAAGACAACACATTCATGCTGACTTTCATGTAAATAATGTTGTTTTAAATGGTCAAGAAATGTCATCAATGAGATTTTGTGCTCATGCACACGAATCTCATTGACTATACATCTCGACCTATTTGTGACCTGCCTCGACACAGACTTTTTGTTCACTTATGTTTACTTGAAAAAATTAAGGAACACTTCATCCAATAATTTTTAATGAGCTTTGTTTTTAAAGCTAGAGGAGAGATTAAGATAAAAAAAATATCTGGTTTGAATATTTCACTTTATTTTTCTACCTTACTTAAATTTTATTGCATAGTTCTTGTGCTGAAGTGAATCAGTGCCACAACCTGCCCACCAGAGGTCCCCATTCCCTCTCCTCCCTCCAGTCTGAAACCAGAAACCTCTGTCACCACACCGAAGCCGCATCAAGACAGAGGATCCTAAGACACAATAAAACCGGAGCTGTATGGGAACCATCGAGGTAGAACGGTCTGCAGTGATTTATCCTGGCACGCCTTTCCCCGTTTAGACTCAGACATGCCCACATGTGAAGACGCAAATGTGAGATACAGGTGAGGGGATTTAAAATGACCCTGACAGAAACTATGAAATATGGGAACATAAATGTACATTCTGTCAAATGGGTAAAATATCATATGGGTAACGCATACTCCCTCATACAGGGAACCCCTGCCAGCTCCTGGAACGGAGCCCAAGCCTGGTTTTCTGGGGCCACTTTCTCACTGCATTCAGGCAAAGTTGCTAATTTTACCCCCATAAATTAATTTGCGGTTCACTGCACCGAGACATGAGCAAGTAAAACTATTCAGTGGGTGATTCCAAACATTATTCCTTGTGCTTTTCAAACGCTTTCTAATCCTTTAAGTGTGACACAAACACTTAACAGAGGAATGCTTCTTTGCTGTGCTTAAGCACGACCCGCTGAGAGGAGAGTTCTACTTGCCATAAGATGTCAAAATAATCAGCTCAGAGTGTTCAGGAGCTGGCACGGCCTCAAAGAGCTGGTCATTATGTATGACAAAGCCAGGGTTTGCAACCGGGGCACGGTGAAAAACAACACCGTGTCTGTGAGGGTCGTGGACCAGCCAGCCAGTGACGACACAAACAGACACTGATGTACGGGGGCTTTAAATGTAAAGGTTAATGGATTTTAATCTGTTGTTGGCCATCTGCAGAGGTCAAAGAAATTAGCTTTTTTTTTGTTAGTAAATCCTATTTGTCCTTTTTCTTGAATAAAATCCTGAATTAATTGCTGTGATGTGAACAAACTTTGACTTTACTTCGCATTAGACATGTCAGCTGTAAGAAGAAGGTCACCTAAAGACCCTGATATATGCAAACATCATTAAGAATAGAGCTTACATGACGAGTAGATTAATTGATAATTTACAAATGATCAATATACTGCTTAAGTAATTTTTCATGCAAAATTGCCACACATCAGCTAATTATTGTTTCTAAATTGTTTCCAGATTAAAGATTTACTTTTTCTTTGTCTTATTATGGTAAATTAAATATCAGCTTTATTCCCTTTTCACAGTTTATACACCAAAAGACTGATCCATTAATAGAGGAATGAAGCATTGTCATGTAGTCACCATTTTGGAGGATTATGCTTTAAAATCACTTTTTATTTATTTATTTATTCATTTTAAGTAAAATTTACATTTTTCATTTAATGAAAGAAGGCACGGTGTGATTTATTAGCAGAAGTCAAACTTAGAAATGAGTTTTTTTCTCTTGTTTTTGACTGAATGTTTCCCTATTCGTCATCTATATGAGTTTTAGGCAGAGGAACCATAATTCCAGATGTTAGCAATAAAAAAATATGAGAATACTGCCCCTGTGCCATAATGTAACCAGCATTGTCATTGACTGTACAAAATATGAGACAACTTCATTCAAGTGGTAGAAGAATGCTAGAATATGTGAAAATTTATTGTTTTTTTTCCAACAAAATGAATCAGACAACCTCAAGGGAAGGGGAGTGGACATGCATGCTCATAATCCTTCAGACAAATAAAAAGTTCTGTGATTTCATAGCAAGTCTTCCCTGATATTTATGCACATTCATATCAGTACAGCAAAGGTGACCATCAGCCAAGAAAGTGATTACTATCTAAAACTCTTGATCCATCCCACATGTGGATCTCCAGCTCTGTTGACTGTAAATAATAGTCCAACCGGACCTGCAGGTGCTCTACCCTCCGACAGTCACCGAGGAAAAGTGAGACAAAAACAACCTAAAAGACAGTGGGAAGTTTTCTTTTTATGCTGCGAGGTACATCTGAGAAAGATATGAGGCAAATGTGAACAATCAACAAATGCACAAAGGTCGCCGAGCTGCTGCTAACACTTCAGGTTACCCTCAGGATCCTCTTTTTCCACTATGAGGCATTTATTTCCTCATTCATTTCAGCTTATTAAACAGCCTTTGGCTTTAGAATCAGGGAGTACATTGGGCTTTGTTGGAAAAATCTTGGGTTATATGATATGGACTTTGGCAGAGTGGTCTAATGAAGGATGCATTGTCTGAGAGAACAGGCTTTTTTTTTTCTCCCCATCTTACAAAAACCCTGACAGCTTCACCTCAAATCTGGCATGTGCTTGGCTTATAATCAGAAACAACAAGGTACACTTGATAGTCCATTCACAGCGAAGCAAGAGGAGCTCTGTGCTCTTACAATGACAACAACACCCTAACATGACACACCTGCTTATGGCTTTTTTTTCCTCCTCTGCAAATATTTGATTGACTTTTAACAAACTTGTCTTTTCACTGCTGAAAAAATAAAAACCCTGAGACGAACTTGCAGGGCTTTCATGCATGTGCAGTCAAAAACACATCTGATTATTGCGTCCATTACGTCCATGAGTAGCGTGATTCATGTGAGGATCATTTTAAAAACGCTGGCTTGTCTCTTCGGCAGGTGGCTCCATTTCATTAAACGTAAGCATCCGATGGTTTGGGCTCTTCATTAAAGGCAGCCCCGTAATATGGGGCCTGAGATGATTGCCCCCGTGGTGGTTAAATATAGTGTTTGGACAAGGCCTCTGCTGCGGCATGATGAGAAAAGTCAATAGAGCCGGGGCTATTATGCTGTCAGCGCTCGTACCATTACACACCATTAAAAACAGCACAACTCTGTGATTCATCCTCATTATATTTATTGGATAGACGGCCTGATCTAATTGTAGAAGCAGTCCCACCCCTGCATAGTTCAACTTGTGTCATCATTTTGGAGTCACTCTTCAGGCCCTAACGATAAATAGCAGATCTACCTAATGAAGGACTGAACGGTTGTTTAGTTTTTGAAATATTTTAACTTTCTCATGAGTAAAACTTTTATTTGGGGGGTGATGCAATTGATGAAATTTCTTCTGTTCATTCACAGACAGACGAGTGCTGAACTGTAAACTCAGTCACTGGTGTGTGACCCTCATGAGCTCCCAGTGTTGACATGTACGCAGAGGGCAGTGTGCCTGGTTCACTTAACCAAACAGAAATTAACAACCTATCACTCTGAGTGCAAATTGTTTCTGGGGTGCCGCAGGTCAACATGTTGATACTGTAGAGCCTTTTAGTATAAATACAAAATGAAAAGGGGAGACTCAAGATCCAACCATACAAGCCCTGACAGAGGATTCTGATACAGACCCAAACAAAGCAGCATCCGTCTGCTCATTTGTGAACATCATTAATGTCTAATCGTATTCAAACGGCCCTTGAGGAGGCGTCTGAGCGGCCCACCAGTATGCAGATAGGGGTCAGTCAGGGGGGCTTGCCCTCCAGGACTTGTCCCAAGGCAGCACTCCCCTCCTGGTTTGAAGCCCCCGTGGGCTTGTGGACATGTCGTGGCCCATCACCCTGCAGACAGACAGCTCCCCTGACTGGGGTCGTCCGCGAGACTGGCAGACTAGCTTGATAGCTCCCGTTCAACCCCCAGCTATTGTGATTTAACTGCTGGCCACAAGCCCCATTAGCATAATGATAAAAGATAGTGACACCTCCCTTTGAATTCTATCAGGTAGCCTGAAAGCTGAGTGTAATGAAAGGGATAATTACACAATTTATATAGGGAGGGGCACTGACAGTTCCACAAAGCTATCTGGCCAAGTCCTGACCCACCTAATTAAGACGGTGTCCCATCAATCTTGATGTCCCCGTCAGTGAGCTGGTTTAAAGTAAATAGAAAAGTGTGTCTTCCAACAAGTCTTTTAACGCCCCATTTAGGCTCATAGAGTAGATAAAAATTGAAGGATCATTTAAAGGAGTCTGATCTATTTTTTCTAGAAACTTTAAGAAACCCAGACTGTGACTCCACAATCAGCAGACAGTTTTACAGAAGCTGTTCACCCCTTTCTAATCGAAGTGAAAAGGACTGAAAAAGCTGCTCCATACTGCTCAAAGCTCTTTAAATCCCCAACTGGATTTTCAGCTAAAGATGATGTCCAAGGACAGAGTGAGGAATCTTGAAAACTATCAAATTCAGAATAGGTTTTAATAAACTAAAACCAAGTTTTCTATTTAAATTTTCTCCTGCAATACCTGCAATAAAAATGCCACATTAATCCTCTGATTTAGAGTGATGCCAAATGTTCAGTGTTGACTCTAAAGGCGAGGAGAACATAACCTGCAGCACTTCTATTCTCCTTTTTCTTTGCAAGATTGATAAGTTTTTGGCAGAAATAAGTTACGCAGCTCTTGTTAAATGCAAATATAACTCAAATATTCATGATTAGGCAGAAAGTTTGATGTTAAGAACTTTTTTGGTGTTTTCTGTTTCAGGTAATTAACAAAATTGCAAGTTAGCGCTGTTTGAGAAAATAGAAAATAGACAACATGAGCCATGTCCAACCCTTTTCACCTGAAAAGATTCCTTCAGTCCACAAACTCTTCCCTAACATGAAAAAGGAGCTCAGTGGATGCTATTACAGTTGATCACTTTCTGGGGATCAAGACATTGACTTCTAAAAAGAAGGGATCTGTGTGCTCCGTGATCGCTGGACTAAGTGTGTAAATTCAGGAGGAGCCCAAGTTGAAAAATCAATGAGCTCGATTTTCTAAAATGAACTCTGTCTACTTTAGGCCATGAACTTTTCAATCACATCCCATAACTGAATGTAAGTCAACACGAGGGCATGAGAATGACCCAATGATTCACAGAGTAATCAGCACA
>JAUZTA010000030.1:3960571-3971916 GCA_034780835.1 Ctenochaetus striatus | reverse complement strand
AGCAAACATTTGTACCTGGTTTAAATTGTGCTAAAAAAATAAAAAAGTGTATTGCATGAATAAATGTTGCCTAAAAGGCATGAAACTGCTCCCATAACAGAATATAAAGCCAGGCTGCCTGTTTGTAACCCCAGAGCCCCAACATGTGGCCCATATGAGGCAAACACACACACACATGATGCATTGTGAAAACTGTACTTTATGATGTGACCCATCAAATAAGACTGAGTCAAATGATTTGAGGCAGATTTAACGCCAAAGTCATTAGAGTTTTTTGAGGAATTATGCCGTAGTTAATGCTACATACTCCACTTTTAACTGTTTTTGCAACTTTTTTTCTTGGTGTTTGCAGATCAATCGTCCCTGCACACAAACAGGATTTATGACTCTCAAACGGGTCAAAAAGTCCAGTCACATGCCTTGTTTTTAACAGACTGGTCAGTTGTATTGACACTAATACAGTCATCATAAATGTGAGAATTTAAGACTGTAGACAAGCACTTTACAAGCAGGAGCCATAAGTTTTGGATATTTGCCACGTCATCTGTGAGAATAAGTAACACGCCATGACCAAAATCCATTGCTATTAAAAGCTCAGTTTGAAAAGAGAGGAAAAAAAATGGAAAAAAAAAAGTCTGGTACAAACACCGGCCAAATCAGAGGATAGCAGCAAAAACAGAGTGATAGCTGCGCGTTTGAACTTGGTAATTGGTTGGGCACTCGGTAGGCAATACAACAGAGGACCTACGGAGTGTGGTGTGTGTTTCCCAGCCCCACTGTGCAGCCTGGAGTACAAAGACAGAGAATGAACTTCAGAGGGTTTTAATGCCTGAAGAGAAGAATATGGACATTAAATTATCAGGGGAAAACAGCAGGGTGTGAAAAAAGAGCCTTCTAAAGCCTGCGAACGCAAACGTACATACAGGCTGCTTCTGACACGGAAACCTGGCCAAATTCACAGGCTCCTTTATTCTGAGCTTCACACTGATACTCTCGGTGTTTGCGTGTCTCTATGTGTGTTTACATGAATATACTGTACGTGTGCACATGCATTACTTTTTTTTTTTTTTAAACAGGAATTTAAAGCAATAAGCTACCATAGTACAGATCCACGCATCCTTTTCTCGCATGAAAATAGTCTTATTTGTAAATATGCACTGTACTTTTTCCCTTAAAATGAGCCTGACTTACAGTAAATTTGTTATCAGAAGCACATTTACTGCATTCGAGAGATGAAATCTTGTGGACATTTTGAATTTTACATCACCAAATGAGTTCATTTTTATTGCAGTTTGCAATTTTGCATCATAAAATGTGGCCCTAAACAGAGACAATCAGCCTTTTTAGACAGAGTAAGCACAAAGACGATTTGTTGTCAGTCGAACAATTTGTCTCTTTTCCAACTTTTTGCTTAGAAAGAAAGACTGAAGCACACTGTTCAGATAATAAAAATTAAGTTAAATTAATAAAACATAGAATGTTGAATTGTGATAACAGCTTATTAATTAGAGGTCTCATTTATGGCTGCAACAAAAAACAAATTTAATTTCCAGCAGTGCGTCCGGCCTCGTGTCTGTGATGACTGACAGCCACAGCTTAAAACCGAGTTTAAAACAGCTGAAAATGCACCGTTCCTGCGTTACACAGCAGCACCAACGAGGCCTTTGAGGGTCTCTCCAAATAGTCTGAATTTCAAAGTGAGCGAAAAAATAAGCACAATGGGAAATAAAAGACTATAGCTAAATGAAAAGAATCACTCTTGAGAGTTACAGCTTTACACACACACCTTATTAATCTTTAATATCGTGTCTTGCTCCCTCTTCTTCCCACCTCTTTCTCTCTCTCTTTTCAGTTTATCTCTTCTAAAGCAATTATACCCAAGAGGACCAAGCACATAGGACATGCTCCCACTACCTAGAGCAATAATATATCATTACATGCTAAACATATAGCAGCTACGCAAACAGCCTTTATTGCTACTCCAGGGCGAGTGCTATTTATAAGCCCCAGCTCAGCCACAGAGATCACTCCTCTACCTGAGCTCCATTTGTTTGCTTGAATATCACTTCAGATTGTTCTGCTTTTCTCTGAGTACTTGTGTGTTGAAATGATGCCTGTCAGTTTAATTTTTTTTTTTTTTTTTAGGGCCATTTTAATGTCAGTAGCTCCATATTGACATTAGGGGGTGCTGGAATTCTTTAGAGTTGAGTGATGAGGTGTTGGATTTGAAGCAGGGTTGAAAGCTGACTATAGCATGTGTGATTTTGTTTTAAAGCATTCAGCATTTGTGAGAGTTCTGATTTAAATTTTAAAAAAAGACTTCTGCAAAGTTGTTCAATTTAACTTTTTTTAGTTTAACTAAATTAAGGTCAAGGGGCTTTTTGAGCGTATAGAAAAAAACATGTTCATTATTTGAATAAATCTTGTAAATGGATACTACAAACTGTGAAAATGTTTGCACAATTTTATCTCAAAAACAAGTAAAGGCCTTTAGGTTTTGGTGTCTTTTTGAAAAAAAATAAAAATCTTTACATTTGATCGTGTAAAATAATAATTAAGACAGATTCGTCTCAGCAGTCAAACCTGCTCAGCCGTCCAAACTGGAATAAAAATGTCTTTTCAATCTGTATCTGCCACAAAAAAAAAACCTCTCACACTTGTAAGAAAAAAACCTCAACAACTTCTACTAAGTAACTTATTCAAAGTACAACTCATGAATTATTTAAGAGAACACATTTCCCCTTGTTTATTTATATATACATATGTATAAAATATCATTTATTCTAAGAGGGTCTATAAATCAAAAGTGTTCCTAGAGAATAACAGATAAGTGAGGTTATTGTGCAATGAGGCCAGCTGGTGGTAATAATTTAATGACGTTTTACAGGCGCTATAAAGACAGCAAACAGATGTGGCATTAAGGATTATAAAGTTGGTAAAACTTTTAACAAGTGCTATGTATTTCGGCGGTACAACAGCACAACCCCCAGAATAAAAGGAATTTACACATCCTTCAATTCCAAAGCTATCAATCACACGCGTGTTATTCCCCTGGGAGCGTCTTTACATGCATATTTATCAGCTCAACATGCTAATTCCCGCTGCTATACGCCCGCCAGGCACGTCTCCAGGCGTGTTTATGACTCGTAATTGTTGATATCCTTTGATATATTTCTCTCAACTAAGACATCATTTGGTTTTTGTGGTCGAAAGTCAATGAGGCACAATGACCCGAGCTTTCAATTCAAATTTACAGTTCAATATCTATTATACGCTATTCAGTGCCTGCAGAGGAAACCTCTTTCAAAGCAGAGGGGGGATTCAGCTGTACTGTATAGCACTTATCAGCAGTAAAGCTCATCTCAAGGTTAGTTAATTGATTTGAAAATAAAATAAGGAAAATTGAATTATTATTGCAGGGAAACAGCACTGTGTTTCATGCTTTTTAGCAGGAGTCTGCCTGTCAGAGTGCTAGTACCTCGGGGAAAAGTAAATAAATAAAATGCATGTTTGTTGTAAACTTCCATAACTTGGATGTTGCTCACAGGAGTTCTGATAGTTTATCATCTTTTGCCAAAGAACTAATTGTGAAAAAGTTTCTGCCGTATAAGACACATGTGCCATATTGTTGCGGGATCCAAGTTCATCAGCATGCATTTACATTGCTAAAGAGCATATATGGCAGATGAAGCATTTCGGCATAAATCCAGCTCAGAAAACGAGTGGGAGATCTCACGCTCTCTCTTCTCTTCTCTTCTCTTTCTGTCTTTTTTTTAATTTATCTTTCTTCCAGTGCCTCTTCCTCTCCCCATCCTTTTCCGCTTTTCCCGCAGACACCTGCCGACAAGCGCACACCTCCAGGGAACCAACATCTGAGAAATGCAATTTGAGCATTTCAGCGCCACAAAGAGAAGACAAACAATGCTGGAAAAACGAGGGGATAAACACGCTGCTGAGCTGATGCTGGACAAACATGTCGCGTTCCCTCCAATTCACAAATGGCCCTGCCACGTTCAGCGCTCACAGGTGTGGAAATTCAAGGACAAACTTGATTGCGCCCGTGGCCGCTGTTGTTGTTTCTGGGTTTGTTTGCTTGTCGTGCTCGTCTCTCTACTATTGTTTGACAGATTCGCTCCTTCAGGGATCCGCTACTTTAAAATGACAGGCGAAGGATGGGTGTTCTTAAAAGGCAAGAACAAGGGAATTAGTCTTCATCAAACATTGAGTTTAGGGAAAAATCAGGCAGCAAGGAAGTTACGTCCACAGGCCGAGGTGTTGAAGCAGCTTCATTAATGCCTTCTGGGTCGAGAAAGCAGAGAGAACTGGCAAAAAGTACAGTAATTTGTCAGTTTTATTGACGTAGATTGGAAGTTTGGGCAGCTTACCACAACTCTGAACCTCCTTGGTGAAGTCCTTGCTCTCATTTATCACAACTACTCCATTTTAAACCTGATAGCAACACAACAAAGAGAAAAATAAAAGCCTCTTCAGACAGTTTTATAGATTCTCAAGGAGGGGGGAAAAAAAAAAAAGGAGAAGCCTCTCGACCAGTCTGCGAGTGGATAGTCGCTCCTTACAATATGGACATTGTCAGTGGCTCATAAAAGACAAATAAGTAGGTGTCACTGCAGAAATTACTTTCCATGATGAACTACATAGCCATCATCAGCAATGACACAGCGTCATTCACACCAACAACACAGGTGCATGAAAAATGGAATGGGCTGGCAGGAAAATGAATTATTAATGACACATTTAAGTATTATAACAGAAAATCAATGAGCATACCTGGTGTAATTAACATGCACAATGTTTTCCATAATCCAGCACAGTATAATTATGCCTCTCTATTCCAGAACACGTTAGCATTAGCTTTTTCTAAAGCACACAACACCTGTTTATTTGGTTTGCTTGTTCTCTGCCTCCCTTTTTTTTCCCCCTGTAATGATAAAGAGGCTGCAGAATGTTATTTAGCGACGCTCTGGTGTTGGATGTGGACCTACACTCATTTGAAGCTGGCCGCAGACCTTAAGCTCCAAACCAAAAGGGATCAAAACTGTGTTGTTAAATTGCCTGTTTTAACAGAATGGCTTTGTGTTTCTTTAGCAGTTCTGAGTTCTGACCAGAAAAAAAAAACAACAACAAAAAAACAAAACAAAAAAAACAATTTATTTATTTTTTATTCCTTTTGAAGTTAAAACAAATGTTCGCACACAATTTAAGTTCCATAAATAGATTCGTGCAAACCCCTTGGTGCTTATTTTGCAGCTTAATCGGAGAATATCTACCACCAAACATGTACATTTCATGTATTTCATGTGCTGCTATTGATTCAGATTGAAGGGTTGGGGTGTGGGCTTATCTCTGTATACTGTAACATGTCCACTAATCACTGATTACCACCGTCTGTTTGTGCTGTGACCAGTGGCAGTGTACAAGATTTCCCATCGTTCCTGAAGGATGCTGGGTAACAGCTTGAGTGGAATCCAGCACGGGACTGGGATTTTTGGCAAGTCAAACTTTATCAGCACAAACATGCGCAAAATGAAAACAAACACAACCCAGACTGCTAATTACCATCCGCTTGGACCTCTGTCCCCTATTTTTCTCACACAAAATGGCCGACTGCACCGTGCACTCCCCTAGTAAATCGGAGGAAGCTGCTGCTGTTCCCTCTGTCCAAGGGACAACCCTTGTCGTCTTGATAATACAGGTTGACACACTGGTAGCCCCAGTGATTTTTCAAACCTATTATTTCATGTGCAAAGTTATAAATTACACGACTGACACCAGTCTGGTATCTTCTGGGCCATGTGGCCTGAATCAACGCCAAATCCTGTGCCACTAATTTTACTAATTGCCTGAGTCTGGCCAACACTTTTCATTGGTGTGGAGCCTACAGTGTCACAGGAAGCTAATGAGCGCTAAATAATGTATGTGAACCTCTCTAATTGCTTCATTTCTCATTTTGCTTACCAATTCTCATATCATGGTTTGGGGTGCCAATTTTTTTTTTCTTTCTTATGATTCTAACAGTGGTTAATACTAATAACCGCACCAGTCTGTCAAAGGGCAGATCCTGGGAAAATGAAGCCTGTCACAGCACTGTATTATATTGTACAATAGAGAGGAACACATGATGGCTATGAATGTATTTATACATATATTACTCCACGAATAATCCTCTCTTTCTATGTGAGATATTCAGACGTGAGCAGACCTCCAGCCAGCCCTCTTTGGGTAAACATTGCATTATTTTGGATGCTCTCACTGATGCATACAGCATCATCAGGTAAGACAGTGTATGCCAGCATGTGCCACCTGGGGCTGTGTGTGCGTTTACGTATTTTTGTGTGTCTCTGCCTGTGTGTGTGTGTGTGTGTGTGTATTCATGCAGATTGCGTACGTATTTGCATGCCACTCTGTGTCACCACGGCTCACACACTCATGCATATGGGTGTGTGGAGAGTGTGTGAGAGTGTGTGTGACTGTGTTGCTTCCCTCTCTGGCTGGGTTCCCACTGCAGCACCCGTTGGCCACCTCTCCTCCCAGTCCTATCAACAGGGAAGCTGTAATTTAGCAGCAAATTTGATCATCCAAATAGCTGAATATTTAATGGTATTAAAGCGCAGGGTAAAAAAAGCTGTATTATTTATTTACTCCCTATAGTGTAGCCTCTATTCAGGCAACGCCAGGTGGTCCTGTAAATATACTCTATCTGACACACGTGTTGAATTATTGACAGATAATTTATCATAATTCATGTCACTGAAAACTCAATAATGCTCTCCAGGACCCCTGCGCCTCCTCCTGCTCGTGACCCGAACAGAGACTGCGGCCTCTCAAGATGGAGAGAAGGTCGACGCTGCCACGAAACAACACAGCTCGACTGAATCATGTTTACTGTGTTTCAAGGCTGCAATCGAGACAATCTGAGACTCATTGGACAATGTTGTACTTGGAGGAAACATCCAGCGTTCCAGGGCTTCAGATGAAACCAGAAAATATCCAGATGATGAATATTTTTGCCAGTACTTTCTCTTTTGAGGCTGGTGATTGTCTACAGTTTGATCAACGCTACACAACGCAACACATTTTTTTTAAATGTTAGTAAAAAGCTAAAAACCTTTTTGGCTCCCTAAACAGACTGTTATGCAATCTAAGCACACTCAGACCCAACTGGTCAATAGTACTTGGTCTCTAAATCAAAGCCCAAAAGCTCCTGCAGTTACATACAGATATGTGTTTATAAAGATTGCTATCAGGGCTTTTACAGTTTGCATCAAAGTTCTAAAGAGTTAGATTTCTAAATACAAAATACTTGAGATATTTTTAAAAATTGTAGCAGAAACACTAAAGTGCAAGTCTTTACCTCCACAGAAAAACAGTAACAGTCATGATAATTTTCCAATTTGTTCTCACTTGCACAGGTGAGATTTTTGTAATTTCTATTAATCATCAAGTCTTATCATATCTTTTATATGATTATATCATTTAATAGTAATTGTCTTAAAATGCAGAGGAGCATAGATGCTGTTTAAAAGGAGAAATTACTTAATCTGTGCATTTAAAATGATGAATTCATGTCATCGAAACTACTTTTTTTAACTCTAGACTCAGATCCGTGTGAGTCTTTTGTAAAAAACAGGTGACAGACACGAGTCCAAAACGTCAAAGAGTGTCCTAAAATACCAGATTCCCCATAACAAACACAACAAGAGTGGTTTTCAAGCTGTCAGGATGTCTATCGCTACCCACAACAGCTTCAAAACCACCTGCAGCTGCATCCTTCCACTTTCTGTGACGGATATAATGCGAGGCAGAGAGTTTGCACTGAAATGCAGGTGGCACATTGGGCTGATGTAGTTTTTATAGTTTGTAAAGTGCTTTTTTCCCCCCTCTTCTATTTAACACCACACTGCCACACCTCTGGGTTATCTGTAGGAAAAAAAATGCCAGCAACTCAAAGTAAAACTCAGGAAATGTGCACAAAGTTAGAAACCAATATAGCGCTAGTGACACAAATAGCTTGGTTACATTTATGCAACATAAAAGGTGAGAAGCCGAGTTACAGCTGGTTATGAAAATAGGCTGAATTGGGTTTTAAAGGGTTTTGTTACTATTTTTTCCAATCTAAAACTTGTGATTAAATTAATTATATTATTTTGTTTGTTTTTTTTAAAATAATAATACAACATCCTCCACAGATTTGACAAAGCAGCTCGACAAATCTGATAAATTTACGCTAAATAACTTTGCAGTGGGTTGCAATGGACTCTTAGACTTCATACAGCTTCCTAAATGCTTTTAGGAACTTTTTTAAATGTTTTTATTTCTTTAGGTGGTCAATAGAGGGCGCTAGGGTGCAACCCCCCCCACCCTTCATGAGGAAGAATCAGAAATTAATTTAAATGACAATATTCTTTGTTTCATATACATATCTTATAATCTGTAACAAAAAGTGTAGATTAAAAACTTAAAGCTGAAGAATTTTCAGGGCAGAAAATTCTTGAATAAATTCAAGTCCTGATCAACTATGTGTTTCCTACCCAGTTTTTCCAAATGACTGGATCAGACCCAGCATGGATTCAGACAGTTACGAGTAATTCAAAACACTTAAAAACTCTGGTATAAAGATGTTTACATATCAAGGGTTTTAGCAAGAAATTCAATATGGTATTTTTTGGGGAAAAACCACTATAGACAGTTCTTTAAATTACATAAAATGTGACTCTTTATGAGAATCCCTCGAGATTTCAGTTCATGTAACAGTAAGTTTATATGATCTTGGCAAAATTTGTTAGTACAATATTAATTTTTGATCTTTACAAGCCACTGTAAGTGTTTGATATGACCTCCTTAAATGATAGAAAATATGTGATTTTGTGTTTTTGCTGGTTTTAATATCATTTAACAGTTTGATTCACCCATCAGTCATGAAGCACAAGTGACTGAATGTAATGAGACTCGTCCCTAAACTAGTCTTGCAGTGTCTTGAAAGCACCTAATTTTTACTTTAGATTTTTAAATTGTTGCTGCAGAAGCAAATCCCAAATCTTTCATAAAAGGACACTCGACTGATGGTTGCCCACAGAAAAACTGGTATTTTGATTATTTGAACAAACTGTGAAACAACATCTTTATGATACTCGGTCATTGAGAATCATTTGTCTAAACACTTTAATTAGTTCTCTGATAAACTGTCGTCTTTAAATCCACTCTGAGGTTTTCATTACTCATTCGTCTCTTGTAAAGGACTTTGCATCATCTCGTTTCAATGTGCCGGTGTTGTTGAATAAAAAAAAAGATTAATTAATTGATTGATTGATGAAAGGAATCCTGTGGCACATTAAGAACAACAAAAGTCTGCGGCAGGAATTGTTCAGGGATGATGAAAAATACTGGTATGATGAAAGAAATGTCTAAAAATACAAAATGCTCTTATTATCCATTAATGACAACACAGTACAGTAGTCATAGTCTCTAATGCAACACCCAAACAGAATGTCACTGGCAGGGAACACAGCGCCGCATACCTTAATAGGATTGTGCCTGTATAGCAATTTGTCAAGCCAAAATATCCAGTATTTATGAGACAAATATAGCACATTGGAACAAGTAAGAGAGAGACAAATCACAAAATAGTCAATAGGATTAACCGAAGCATAAACTAAATGCTCCTTGATGTGTCATCGATAAAAGGATTTTTGATTATTCGTCACCATAAAATGCGTGGCAAGATTGTCATGCCGTCATTGTATTACTGTATCCGCTTTATCTGTCTGTCAATCTAGCCGCATTAGAATCTGGGCGCTGTTTTCTCCGCCGTCGCCTTGTTTTCTTTCTTTCTTTCAGTTTTTTTTTTTTTTTAATGGATTTAGCACACAGTCTGCATTTAGAGTGCAAAAAAACAGATTACCTCATCGCCTCAGGTCGCAGTTGTGTTAATAAATGGTGAACTTCCATAAATGTGCCCTCGCCAAAGACACAATGTCATCTTCAATTAATCCATCTGCAATCAATATGTTGGATTAGACACATCCCGCATTAGTCACCATGAATCAGTTTTATCCACAAACAACAACAACAAAAACCCAGAAGAAAACTAGAACTCCTCTGCCGGGGAAATAAGTAATATTCTGTTTATTAGCTCAGAGATTATTTGGGTCGTCATACTTTAGCACACTGACTTTGTAGTTTAACAAAATCTTGCAAAAGCTGAACCTTTACAGTAAAGTTTTGCAGGTAAAAGCTACACAGGGGTTCAAATTACTACGTATATGTGAAAAGTGATGCATTTATTATGATCTCACAGTCGATTATCACCCAACTCTGCAGCTCACTCGGCTTCAAGCAGCATCTTAGCATCTTTTCATCATTTTTTGTTGTTTTTTTTAGTTTCCCTAAAACTTTTACACTTTCAGTTTGCTCTTATTGTTGTCATTAACCTCGATTGCACCTGCAAAATGGTAGTTAATGACTAGCTAGTAAATATACTGTAGTGTTTCGTAGCTGAAAAGGAAGGCATTTTCCTGAGGCGTTTAAGCTATAAAGAGACGGATAATATTGAACTTAAAATTGCCAAAATGCCACAATGGATGGGCAGCGGATATGTGAAAAAATAGCCCAGACGTCTCGTTTTCATGTCCTCTTTGAAACCAAAAGTCAAGTTGAGTTAATCTGACACTTATATTTACTCAAATCTTAATATTTTCCCATGAGTAACCAAGTAATTCTGGCGCTTAAACATAGCTAAAAGTCACCTTTTCACAACATTAACCACATGTTTACTTTTGTTACCATTGTAACATGGTTTGAAGAATAACAAGGGTCACCTGACTTTGTCCGTTATCGCACATCCAAACCTCATTAGATGCTGACTCTGACATGCAAATAGGCTCAAAACATGCAGACGTGACGCACAGAATTTTCTCGATAAATGACTCGCTGTACGCAATCCCATGAGAGCTCACTGGTGTCGGGGCAAACCGAAAGTTTCAGTTTGAGTATAAAATACTCGGGGCTGATGATAAGGCTGTTTAACTAATGAATTCTCTTTATGAAAGTGCACATTGATGAGTTCTGAAATCAGTCAGAATCTGGGCTTTTACCAAAAAATTCACACAACCACAATAAACGCAACTGCAGTCGATTTGTACGTCCTGTGAAACTGCGACTAATAACTGCACTGTTTGGTTTTTGAAAAAATGGACAGCAAAGAAAAGAAAAAGAACTCAACCAGTCATATTCTTGGAAATAACACGAGGTGGAAATTTTCTTTGTGTTTAATGTGAAAACACTTCACACCGCAGAGTGTAACAGACTGAACTTTCCAGATGTTCAGA